>JAQZBX010022171.1:0-31757 GCA_029593785.1 Cabassous unicinctus | reverse complement strand
AGAAGGTACCAGGGATGTGGGGATTGAATCCAGGATCTCGTACATGGGAGGAAGCAAGCACTCAGCCACTGAGCTACATTCGCTTCCCTAGTCCATTCCTTTTTATTGCTAAGTAATATTTCATGCTATGAATGTCTGCAGTTTAATCATTTGCCTGTTGAAAGACATCTGGCTAATTCCATTTTTTAGGTGTTATGAGTAAAGCTGCTATGAATTTTTGAAATATATATATATTTTTATTAGAGAAGTTGTAAACTTACAAAACAATTATGTATAATGTCCAGAATTCCCATATCACCCCTTACATTGCTGTGGAACATTTGTTACAGATTATGAAAGAACATCATCAGATTATTATCACTAACTGTGATCCATAGCTTATATTTGATATATTTTTCCATATACCCTCCTATTATTAACACCATGTATTAGAATTGTATATTTGTTATAGTTCATGAGAGAACACTTCATATTTGTACTGTTAACCATAGTCTATCTTCCACCACATGATTCAATGTGTTATACAGTCCCATGCCTTGTACAATCTATCCAAAGTGTACACTGAGTGGCTTTCACTTTAATCACAGGATTATGCTGCCATCACCTCAGTAAAATTTTTGAATGTTTTCCTTAGTCCAAAAGAAAAAATCCCATATCTTCCTATTATTGACACAGCGTTGATATAGTAACTTCTTTGACATTGACGCAGAATATTACAATATTGCTGTTAACTACAGTCCAAAAGTTATGTTAATTGTGTATTCCCAGGCATCACCATATTCTTACAGTGATATATATTTGTTCTAGTTCATAGAAGAAAATTCTTGTATTTGTACTATTAACCATAATCCTCATCCACTTTCAGGTTCCCTATGTTATTCAGTCCCTAGATTATTCTCTAGCTTTCTTTCAACTGATATTTATTTCCCTAGACTTCACCATTCAGCCACCAACCCATTTATAAATAAGCCATGTTAGCTATATGCACTATAATGTGTACCATAAACTCTATCCATTTCCACACTTTTACAGTCAAGTTAATTAAAAATTCTACATACATTACGCATCAGTACTCCTTCGCAGCCCTCCTCTTACCTCCTAATAACCTATACTCTAGGTTTTAACTTCATGTGTTTGTTCTTCGTATTTAGTTCATATTAGTGAAACCATATGATATTTGTCCTTTTGTGTCTGGCTTATTTCACTCAGGACAATGTCCTCAAGGTGCATCCATGTTATCTGATGTGTCCCAATTTCTTACAGCAGCATAGTATTACATCGTATGTATCTACCATATTTTGTTTATCCATTCATCGGTTGACAGACACTTGGGTTGTTTCCATATTTTGGCAATTGTGAATAAAGCTGCTATGAACATTGGTGTGCAAATGTCTGTTCGTGTCACAGTTTTCAGTTCTTCTGGATATATTCCTAGTAGAGGGATTGCCTGATTTTATGGCAGTTCTATATTTAGCTTCCTGAGGAACCGCCAAATGTCTTCCATAATGGCCGTACCATTCTACATTTCCATCAACAGTGAAGGAGCGTTTCTATTTCTCTGCATCCTCTCCAGTACTTGTTTTTTGTTTAATAATGGCCATTCTATGTGGTGTGAGATGATATCTCATTATAGTTTTGATTCACATTTCCCTAATGACTAGTGATATTGAACATTTTTTCATGTGCTTTTTTACCATTTGTGTTTCCTCTTTGGAGAAATGTCTAAGTCTTTTGCCCATTTTTTAATTGAATAGCTTGCTCTTTTATTGTTGAGTTGTATGATCTCTTTATATAACATGGAAATCAAACCCTTATCACATATGTGATTTCCAAATATTTTCTCCCATTGAGTAGGCTGCCTTTTTACTCCCTTGACAAAGTCATTTGAAGAACAAAAGTGGTTAATTTTGAGGAGGTCCAATTTATCTAGTTTTTCTTTCATTGCTTGTGCCTTGGGTGTAAGGTTTAAGAAACTACCAATTACCACAAGATCTAAAGATTTTTTCCTACCTTTTCTTCTAGGAGTTTTATGGTTGTCACTTTCATATTTAGGTCCTTGATCCATTTTGAGTTGATTTTTGTATAAGGTGTGAGAAAGGGGTCCTCTTTCTTTCTTTTAAATATGGATATCCAGTTCCTACAGCACCATTTGTTGAAAAGACTGTTCTGCCCCAGCTGGGTGGGTTTGATAGGCTTGTCAAAAATCACTTGACCATAGACGTGAGGGTCTGTTTCTGAAACATCAGTTTGGTTCCATTGGTCTATATGTCTATCTTTATGCCAGTACCATGCTGTTTTTACCACTGTGTCTAGGTAATAATATGATTTTAAAGTCCAGAAGTTAGAGTGTTCCAACTTCATCCTTCATTTTAAAGATGTTTCTGGCTATTCGGGACCCCTTACCCATCCAAATAAATTTGATAATTGTGTTTTCCATTTCTGAAAAAAGACTGTTGGAATTTTTATCGGGATTGCATTGAATCTATACAACAACTTGCATGGAATTGACATCTAAATGATATTTAGTCTCTCAGTCTATGTACATGGAATATTCTTCCATTAATTTAAATCTTCTTTGATTTCTTTTAGCAATGCATTGTAGTTTTCTGAATGCAAGTCCTTTACATCCTTGGTTAGGTTTATTCCTAAATATTTGATTCTTTTTAAGTTGCTATTGTAAATGGAGTTTTTTTCCTGACTTCCTCATCAGATTACTCATTTCTAGTGTATAAAAACCCTACTGATTTTTGCATATTGGTCTTGTATCCTCCACTTTGCTGAACTCATTTATTAGCTCTAGTAACTTTGTTGTAGATTTTTCAGGACTTTCTAGGTATAGGAGCATATCATCTGCCAATAGCGATGGATTTACATCTTCCTTTCCAATTTAGACACATTTTATTTCCTTTTCTTGCCTGATTGCTCTAGCTAGAACCTCTAGCACTATATGGAACAACAATGGTGACAGTGGGCATCCTTGTCTTATTTCTGATCTCAACAGGAAGGCTTTCAGTCTTTCACCATTGAGTATAATGTTAGCTGTGGGTTTTTCATATATGCCCTTTATCATATTGATGAAGTTTCCTTCAGTTCCTATCTTTTGGAGTGTTTTTTATCAAGAAAGGATACAGTATTTTGCCAAATGCCTTTTCTGCATCAATTAAGATGATCGTGTGATTTTTCTTCTTTGACTTATTAATGTGTTGTATTACACAGATTCCTTTTCTTGCATCAAACCACCCCTGCATGCCTGGTTTAAAAACATTTGATCATGATGAATAATTGTTTGATTGTGTTGTTGGATTCAATTAGCAAGTGTTTCTGAGGATTTTTGTATCCATATTCATTAGGGAAATGGGCCTCTAATTTTTTTTTTCATAATATCTTTATTTGGCTTTGGTTTTAGGGTGATATTGGCTTCATAGAATGAGTTTGGTAGCATTCCTTCTTATTTAATTTTTTGGAAGAGTTTAAGTAAGAGTGGTATGAAGCCTTCCTTGAATACTTGGTAGAATTCACTTGTGATGCCATCTGGTCCTGGGCTTTTCATTGTGGGGAGTTGTTTGATGATTATTTTAATCTCTTTACTTGTGATTTGTTTTTTTTGAGGTCTTCTGTTTCTTCCAGGGCCAGTGTAGGTTGTTCATTGTTCCTAGCAATGTTTCCATTTCATCTACATTGTCTAGTTTGTTGGTGTTCAGTTGTTCATAGTATCCTCTTTTGATCTCTTTCATTTCTGTGGGGTCAGTAGTAATGTCTCCATTTTCATTTCTGATTTTATTTGTTTGCATCATCTCTCTTTTTTTTTTCTTTGTCATTCTAGCTCAAGTTTTGTTAATTTGTTAATCTTCTTGAAGAACAAACTTTAGGTGTTGTTAATTCTCTCTTTTGTCTTTTTTTGTTCTCAATTTCGTTTATTTCTGCTCTGGTTTTTAAAAAAATCCTTCAGCTTACTTTGGGAATAGTTTGCTGTTCTTTTTCTAGTTCCTCCAGCTGTGTAGTTACGTCATTGATTTTAGCTCTTTCTTCATTTTTAATGTAAGCACTGAGGGCTATAAATTTCCCTCTCAGCACTGCCTTCACTCCATCCCATAGGTTCTGATATGTTGTCTTCTTGTTTTCACTCATCTCAAGATATTTATTGATTTCTCTTGCAATGTCTTCTTTGACCCACTGATTATTTAAAAGTGTGTTGTTTAATCTCCATATATTTGTGAATTTCCATCTTTTCTGGCTGTTGTTGATTTACAGCTTTATTCCATTATAGTCAGAGAAAATGCTTTGTATGATTTTGATCTATTTAAATTTATTGAGATCTGTTTTGTGACCCAACATATGGTTTATCCTGGAGAAAGATCCATGAGCACTTTAGAAGAATGTACATCCTGCTGTTTGGGGGTCAATGTTCTGTAAATGTCTGTTAGGTTTAGTTCACTTAGTTCAAGCTCTCTGTTTCTCTATTGATCCTCTGCCCAGATGTTCTAATGATGAGAGTGTTGTATTGAAGTTTCCAACTATTATTGTAGAGACATTTATTCTTCCCTTCAGTTTTGCCAGTGTTTGCCTCATGTAATTTGGGGCATCCTGGTTAGGTGCATATACATTTATGATTGTTATTTCTTCCTGGTGAATTACCCCTTTTATTAATATATAATGTCCATTCTTGTCTCTAATAACAGCTTTGCTTTTAAAGTCTGTTTCATACAATATGAGTATAGCTACTCCAGCTTTTTGTTTGCTTGTTTGTTTACTGCATGCATGGATATCTTTTTCCAGCCTTTCACTTTCAATCTATTTGTATCCTTGGGTCTAAGGTGAGTCTCTTGTAGACAGCATATAGATGGCTTATATTTTCTTTTCCATTCTGCCAGTCTGAGTCTTTTGATTGGGAGTTTAATCCATTAACATTCAATGTCATTACTGTAAAGGCAGTTCCTACTTCACCCAAATCGACCTTTTTGTTTATCTGCCATATCTTATTTTCACCACTCTTTTTACACTTTTATTTTTTCTTTTACTGATATAATCTTCATTTCTAGACTCTCTTCCAAGCCTCTCCCTCCTGTATTTTCTTTTCAGGCTGTAAAACTCCCTTTAGTATTTCCTGCAAAGCTGGTCTCCTGGTTACAAATTCCCTCAGTTTCTGTTTATCTGTGAATATTCTAAACTTGCCCTCATTTTTGAAAGGCAGTCTTTCCAGATATAAGATTCTTGGCTGGAAGCTTTTCTCTTGAAGTATCTTAAATATACCATACCACTGCCTTCTTGCCTCCAGTGTTTATGATGAGAAATTAGCACTTAACCTTATTGGGCATCCCTTGTATGTGATGCATTGCTTTTCTCTTACAGCTCTCAGGATTCTCTTTATCTTTGGCATTTGACATTCTTATTAGTATGTGTCTTGGAGTAGTTCTATTTAGATTTATTCATACTTGAGTACGTTGTTCTTCTTGGACACAGATTTTTATGTTTTTCAATAGGTTTGGGAAATATTCTATCATTATTTCCTCAAATATTCCTTCTGCCCCTTTTCCCTTCTCTTCTTCTTCTGGAAGACTGATGGCATGTATGTGTGTATGTCTCTTGACATCATTTAGTTTCGTGAAACCCTGTTCAATTTTTTCCATTCTTTTCTTTTGTATGTTTGCTTTTGGAGGCCCTGTCTTCAGCCTCACTGATCCTTTCTTCTGCCTCTTCAACTCTGCTGCTATATGCCTCCAGTGTATTTTTAATTTTATTTATTGTGCTTTTTGTTCTCATAAGATCTGCTATTTTTCTATGTATGCTTTCAAATTCTTCTTTGCGCTCATCCAGTGTCCTCTTAATATCCTTAAGCTCTTCAGCCATCTCATTGAGTTTATTAAGGAGATTTTTTTGAACATTTATGATTTGCTGTCTGAATTCTTTTATGTCATCTGGAGGTTTACTTTGTTCCTTTGATTGGGCCAAATCTTCCTGTTTTTTGGTATGGATTGTAATTTCTTGTCTTGGCATCTGATTTACTAGGTGTATTTATTCTGGGTTCAGTTTTAGCCTAGGGCTTTCTATTTGATTAGCTTTGTGCTACAGCTCCTCTTTGATACTTGGATCAACCTAATTTGGAATTTTGTAGTGGCTCATGTTTAGCCAATTTGAATTTTTTTCAGCTCTTTTTCATCTATTTCTTGCCCTTTCTCCCTTGCTGGTAGTGGAGTAAGAGTTGAGGATGTGCTTGGTACTGTAAGCCATGGGGGCAGAAGCTGACCATGTTGCCCCAGGAATGATGAATCTACTCCCACCTTTCTTCCTTTCCAGGGGTAGAGATGGAGCCACAGCTGTGTGCAGTAATTCAAGCCATACAGGCCAAAACTGTCTGTAGCTGCCTGGAGAGACTGATGAATCTCCACGCCCCTTTCTTCCCCTGCCTGGAGCCACATGTGTCAGCAGCAAACTAAGACATATTGGTCAAAACTGACCGCAGTTGCTCAGAAAGACTGACATAGCACTGCCCCTCACCTCTCCTTCCAGGGGCAGGGATGGAGCCACAGATATGTGCAACAATCTAGTCCATGAGGGCCAAAAACACCTGCAGTTGCTCAGAGATGGTAAGGGAGCACTGTCCCTCCTCCCTGTCAAGGGTGGGGGGGAGGATGGGTACGCAGGTTTCCAACAATCTAGACCTTGCCAGCTGAAAGAGCCTGCAGTTGCCTGGAGAGCCTGATGAAACACTGACTCCTCCTGTCCTATTGGGGGCAGGGATGGAGCCACAGGTGTCCAACAATCTAGTCTGTGCAGGCCAAAAGTGACTACAGTTGCCCAGAGAGGCTGGTAGAGGTTTCCCCAGGTACCTCTCTGCCAGACGTGGGACTGGAGCCTAGCCTAGGGCTGCAATCCGACCTAGGTAGAAAGAAGCTGGTCCCTACCTTCACTGTGATTTTCAATCAGCCCTGCTTCCCCTCATGCCCAGGGCAGTTAAAATAGAGGCTACCAGCCTCTTTTCAACTTGGACAGGTTCAAACTTTAGCTGTTCTTAGGACTGGATTTTAACCAGCTGAATTTACTAATCAGTAGCTGAAGTTGGAACCTGACTGTCTCTTCCTCCCCCATTTTTGGAAAATGGAGCTTCTAACTCCAGCCAGGGAATAGCTCCTGAGGTGTCTTATGCCACCAGTGTGGATGCACACTGGCCTCCTCAGTGTGGAGTACTCTACTCACAAATCTTCACTGCAGATGAGCAGTCTCCTTCTGGTCTTCCAAGGATGTTGCAGGCCACTCTTCTGGTCTCCTCCCTCCACCCCCCAAACACATGATTTAGATAGCTCTGGGTGATTACTAACTGCACTGTAAGTCGAGCTGACTCTTGAAGGTCCTTACTCTGCTGTCATCTTGCCCCTCCCTCCTCTGCTATGAACTTTTGCATACAGGTTTTTGTACACACTTATGTACAGGACATAAGTTTTCATTTTTTTTCTGGGATAAATTTCCAGGAGTGCAATTGCTGCATTTCATGGTAGTCGCATGTTTAGATTTTTTAAGAAATTATCAAACTGTTTCCAACAGTGTCTGTACTACTTTACATTCCCACCAATAATATTTGAGTGATCAGTTTCTCCATGTCTTGCCAGTATTTGGTGTTGTCACTATTTTTTATTTTAACCATTCTAATAAATATGTAGTGATATCTCATGATTGTTTTAATTTGCATTTCCCTAAAAGCTTATGATTTTGAACATCTTTTCATGTGATTATTTGCTACTTGTATATCCTCTTTGGTGAAATATCTATTCATATCTTTTGCCCATTTTTTAATTGGATTGCTTGGTTTTTTATTGTTGAGTTTTGAATTTTGCTATATATTCTAGATATAAATACTTTGTCATACATGTAGTTTGCAAATATTTTCTCCCAGTCTTGTCTTTTTATCCTCTTAGCAGGATCTTTCTCAGAACAAACCTTTTTTTCATTTTAATGAGTCCAATTTATCAACTTTTCCTTGTTTGGTTTGTGTTTTGGTGTTAAGTCTAAGTATACTTTGCCAGCCCCAAGATCCCAAAGACTTCTCTCCTATTTTTTTTCTTAAAGTTTTATAGTTTTACATTTTTCATTTAATTCTATGACCCATTTTGAGTTAATTTTTGTATAAGGTATTAGGTTTAGATTGCGGTTCATTTTTTTGCCTATGGATTGTCAATTACTCCAGCACCATTTGTTGAAAAGACTTCCTCTGCATTCATTTTGGACCTTTGTCAAAAACTAGTTGAACATATTTGTATATGTCTTTTCTGGGTTATTTATTCTGTTTCATTGACTCATGTGTCTATCCCTTTACCAGTACCATACTCTTGATTGCTGTAGCTATATAATTTTCCTTAATATCATTTAAAATAAGTCTTTAATCTTTTTTAAAAATTTTAAACTCTTTATTATAGTAACAAATATTAAATTCAAAATTTCCCATTTTAACCACTTTCAAGTGCACAATTCAGTAGTATTAATTACTTTCACAATACCATCACTCACATCCATTACCCCTACTTTTTCATCACCTCAAGCAGAAACTCTTCATCCATTAAGCTGTAACTTCTTCCTACCCACTCTACCCCATCTCCAGACACTGGTAGCCTATTAGCTACTATCTGTCTCTATGAGTTTGATTCTTCTAGTTATCTTATATACGTGAGATCACACAGTATTTGTCTTTTTGTGCCTATTTCAGTCAACATGGTGTCTTCAAGGTTCATCCAAGTTGTTGCATGGATCAGGACATCATTCCTTTTTACAGCTGACCACTTTGATCTTCTTTGTCATGCTTTAAAAATAAAAAACAAACTACTTTATGGCCTCTACCTTTCCATATAAATTTTAGAATATACTTGTCTGTATCTACAAAAAGCCTTGCTGTGATTTTGATAGGATTGCATTGTACCTATAGAGCAATTTGGGGAAAATTGACATCTTTATTAAGTTGAGTCTTACAACCCATAAATATTCTTTGTCTTTCCATTTATTTATGTCTCTTTGATATCCTTTGTTCTACTTTGCTAAAGCTGCTCAATTCAGATACCATAAAATGGGTTGGCTTTTTACAGTGGGAATTTATTAGCTTATAATCTTACAATTTTGAGGTTGAGAAAAATATCCAAATCAAAGCATTGCTTTCTTCCCAAAGACTGACTGCCAGCCATCCTGGACTCCTCTGTCACATGGCAAGGCACATGGCAGCATTGCTGTCCACTCCCTTCTCTTCTAACTTTCATTGCTTTCAGCTTCTTTCTTCTGTGGCTTTCTCTCTTTATCTGAATTTCATTCTCTTCTAAAGGACTCCAGCAAAAGGGTTAAGACCTACCCATGAGGTGGGTCACATCTTAATTAAGATCCTACTCACCAAAAGCTCTTACTTACAATGGGTCCACACCCAGGGTAATAGGTTAACTTAGAGATCACACTTTTTCTGGGGTCCATACAGCTTCAAATCATCATACATCCTTCATCAGCATTTTGTCGTTTTCAGCATACAGATTCTGTACATGTTTGCTTAACTGTATACACAAGTATTTAGTTTTCTTTGGAGCAACTGGAAATGGCATTATGTTTTTAATTTTTGTTTCTGCATGTTCATTGTTAGTGTATAGAAATGTGATTGATTTTTTGCATGTTAATCTTGTACTTTGTGACCTTGCTGAACTCCCTTACTAGTTCTAAGAGGGTATTTGGTTCTGTTTTTTGTTTTTGTAGATATCTTGACTTTTTTCTATGTAGACAATCATGTACCTACCTGCAAATATAATTTTATTTCTTCTTTTCCAAACGTTATGCGTTCTATGTATTTTTCTTGCCTTATTGCAGTGGTTGGACCTCCCAGTACCATATTGATTAAGAGTAGTTAGACCAGAAATCCTTGCCTTATTCTTCTCTTAGGGGAAAAATTTAGTCTTTCACCATTAAGCACGATGTTAGCTGTAGGTTTTTTGTAGATGATCCTTATCTGATTGAGGTAATACCCCTCTATTCCTAACTTTCTGAGAGTTTTTGTCATGAATAGGTGTTAGATTATATCAAATGCTTTTTTTGCAACAATTGATATGACTATTATTTTTCTTCTTTGATTTTTTGACATGGTGGATTACATTGATTGATTTTTGAGTGTTTAACCAGCTTTGTATATCTTGAATAAGTGCCACTTGGTCAGGTGTATAATTTTTTATACATTGCTGCTATTGTTCTCCTAATTTTTATTGAAGATTTTTACATCTAAGTTCATGAAAGATATTGGCTAATAGTTTTCCTTTTCTTGCATTGTTTCTGCCTGGTTTTGGCATTAAGGTAATGCTGGCCTCATAGCAGCACTGGTATCTCTAATGGAGGAAGAGAGTCTTGGGCCTGTAGGGACAAAAAGGCTTCCCAGACCAGATTGTCTATCATATCTGGGTCACACCTGCCAACTCTACCTGCCTACCTTGGTATCTCTTGGTGGAAAAGGGGAGTCTCAGGCCCAGTTGAGAAAGAGAATGGCTCCCCTGGTCACTTATTTTTGGTGGGGTTACCAATTGGTCCTCCTCGCCCATGGTTTTGGACCCACCAGATAATGTCAGAGGGCCTCCCATGTGATCCAAGGGAAGGAATGAGTCTTCCAAGGCTGTCTTCTGTTGCTCGGTTGGGAATAGAGAAATGCTGGGTCTTGGTGGCTTTCCTCTGTTGGATAGGAGTACATAAGATATCCTGCCATTGTGCTTTCTTCTAGTCCCAGGGTTCTAAACCAACTTGCTTACTTCTAACCACTTTTCAGAGTTCCCCTTTCATTATTTCCCATTTCCAGAGTTTATAGGTGTGCTTAGCAGGGAAGAGCAGGTAAAAAACAGGTCTAAGCCATCTTGTCCAGATTGGAAGTGAGCTTCACTTTTAATCATATATGCTCAAAGACACATCAGTTCCAAAAGATCTTGAACTACTTGAATTCTGCATAAGTGGACAAGGGCTTAATATGAAGATGAGGAAGAAGAGGAGACAGGCCATATATCATTGGAATTGACCTCAAGCTGATGCAGCACGAATGGACAAAGAGAAAACAAACAAACAAACAAACAGCAGCATGATACAGGGAACAAAAGCCTTTTCTTTGTAATAGCTACTGGACAGCTTGTCTTTTCTTTTCTTGGTATTTACCTCTCTGCTTCATGTGACTAATTAAAACAAACTTTTCCATATAATATTTATTAAGTGCATTATGAAATATTTGTTAAACTTAGAGAGCAATTATGCCACTCAATCAAAGAGTAGATGCAAGAAGAAATTTAGCTCAAACTCCTGGGTAAGTGCAGTATATTTTATCATTCATCAGCCATAGAGTACATGAGACATCAGGGAGGTAGTAATAGTAATATGTGTTTGCCCCTTATCTTGTTACCTTATCTTCCTTCTTTTCTTTTTAATAATCATTTATATTAAATACATATTGGTTACTTAAGAAGCATTACATGAATATTATTTACCATCTTGGAGAGAACCTATTTCCATTCCATACACTCATGATTGATAACTTCTGCCTGCAAAAGTCAAACTGGATGCTATTTATCGAAACTCTGTATTGAAATTTCATTTAAATAAGCCAACATTTATCATTTCATATTTTTAAGTAGAGTAGTACATCCTTTGGCTAAGGTGGATTGCATTGAAAGAATAGAAAACTTGATTTGAGAATAGCTTGTGTCCTGTGCTTGTTGTTTTGCAAACCAGTTGTGTTAATAGATCAGTAATAATTTTAAAACTCCTTAATGGTGCATTCTATATATAAGTTTACTTGTGAAGATGATCCACCACTTTAAAGCAGGTGTTCCCATTTGCAAAGAATGACATTGTAAAGGGAAATTACTGTCATCAATCTTGCATTTATATGATCCAAATAATTGTTATAATACCCAATTCTATATGATGCTAGTGTAAGAAGTGATGCATATTAAAGTTTTTTAACTTTAGATTGAATCATAACAATATATCAGATAGTGTTCCCAAAGCTATTCAGGAGAAAATCTAAATCAATATGAAATTTTAATATGAAAAGTCAAATGAAATTTAAATAAGATTTACTGATGAATATTACTATTCTTAAGAAAATGCTCCTAATAGCAATTGTATTTTGACTCTAAAAATGGCGCTCGCACTCAGAAAATACTAGCAGCAGCAGCAAAAGTCCAATTGGAAATCTTGAAAAACTGCTTCTGTGTTATGAAAGATTTGCAGGTTCTTTTGAGATATATTAAATATAGTTGGATTGAACATATTGGAAATTGTGGTGAACTTACTAGATTATTTTTTGAATCACAGAAGAATATTTATGTTTTTATATAATGTCAAGAATAACCCTAACAGTTACTGGAACATTTGAAAAAGTGAAAAGCACAACAAATACCTATCTAATATTTACTATGTGCTATTTGTCAGTTTCTAAAAAAGCCAGATTGCTTTATTTATAATAGTCAATATTAATATAATCAGGTAACCTGACATTATAGTTAATATCAGTATACTCAGAAATTAACTTTTAAGTACTAGGTAACCTAACTTTCTATCCCAAATGAAAAAGCCCAGTCTCTTCTGCTTACACTTTCTCGTGGTATTCAAAAAAATTATTGAAAAACCAATGTATACCAAGCAGTAGTGTGTGAACTCCTTAAGAGCAAGAACCCAATATATTTATCTTCATAGCTCTAGAACTTAGTGCTATGTCTTGTACACAGTGGGTATCCAACATATTTTTGTTAAATTAATGATTTAAAGGAACAAATAGAGAAATGACTTTGACTAGTATTTATATAGAAAGCACTATGCCAGGCCATAATCTTATATAATCCTCACAAAAACCACACGAGCTTCATGTATTGGTTAGAAATCTTTGGGTTACAAATAATAGATAACCTAAATCCAAAAAGTGGGTGAGAATTTTTTTGCAGACAAACTTTCCCCGAACCCCTCAGATCAAACTCTGAAAGTGGTTATTCCCATTGCCTATAGGAATGAGAAGCCCTACTTCTGAATTACCTTTTTCCTAAGATTACAAGTTAAGTATTCCCACTGGCTAATCTATCTGTTGTCCCACCTCTATACATTTGCATTTACAGGCTACTTTTTATATTTAAAAGTTTTTTGATTGATGTTTCTTTTGTGAAGGCATTGTTCATTTTCAGATTGTTCTTTTCTCTACTGCACTTAGCTTAATAATAATTCTCACTTAAAAATGACTTAAGAATTCAAATTATTTCAAATGTGATTTTATGCCACTCGTCCCCCCAGAAAAGTAGATTTCACATCTTTAAGGCCTTTAAACACACGTAAACTGATAATAGAAGACAGATTAAAAGCACAGTTTGCTAAAAAAAAAAAGTCTAGAAATTCATCCTTTTAAAAATGACAGAATTTCAGATTTGTTTGTTAAATGTCAATTGGCTGCTTTGTAGTCATAGAAAGCCAAGCCCACTTGAATTCTAAATTCAGGAGGCTGGAGTGGAGCCGAGTGGTACAGTGTTGGTTAGGTCCCAGTGACCTTATGGAAAAAGGGAAGTTATAACACCTCAAACGTGTGGCTGACCAGATCTAGTTAAAACTGGTGTGAGCTGGACTGTGGGTTGTTTAGGACTGTTAAATGAGCCAGAATCAGACCGTGGGCTCTAGGTTACTGACCCCTGCATTAATGCACAGAAGCTGACACAAAGTCGATGTATAATTGTTTTACGCTTATAAGCTTTACCAGCATTTTCCACTGCGTTGCAATCACAAACATGTTTGTTGCTTAGCTGCTTACATTTAGGACATCCCTTCCCACCCACCACCCACCACCCACACATAGAAATACTGCTCTTTCAATATTCTGGGCTGTTCAGCCACTACAGAATCAACCCACACACAGTAACTGTTGAAGTACTTATTATGTCCTCCTTGGAATCTGAGATGTTAAATCCTATTGGTTTTTTTGTTTTTTTTTTCCTCATCTAAAGCAACATTTTTCATATTTATATGGATTTTCCTAAATTGGATTTAAAGACCATTAATGATCTTTACAAGGCAATGTCAAATTTGTTCATATTTTGAGTAAATTTTATTGCTAGCAGAATGATTTTTTTTAAGAAAAAAAAATACTGTTACTATAAAAAACAACAATGGGGAATTTCAGATGTGGGTGGCAATTCACTTCGACATATCCACTTAAGCTGAAATCATCTAACTTATGGGTGTGATTCTGTCAACATTTACAGAGCATTCCCCACACTCCTAATGTGATAGCACCCTTGGGCGGCGGGGAGGGGGACTGGCAGGGAGATGCCGTGTTCCTATTAAGGGATCTTGCTCACTGTTTCAGGCTGAACAGAGAGTATTCTCCCAGCCCACTCAAGAATAGACTCAAGTCCAGTCTGAAACAGAGAGTCAAAAGTGGGGAGTAGAAAATATTAGAATAATAAGATAGAGATTCGAAATGCAGTCTAAGAGTTTTTAAATTTATACAAAAAGGCAATTTAATACCATTGTATGTTTTATGAATAGTGTGGGCAAGTTTCATTACTGGTTCCTTTTAAGTATCAAAGCTGCAATTTTAGAGCTAGTTTCTTTGCATGTGTCATAACGTAAATGTTATTTTCAGATAAAAGGGGATGAACCCTGCCTCTATACCTTTTACAAAATAAACATTTATTAATGCTAAATAAATATGCCTGTCATGGTGCTGAGTAGAGAAGTAATAGAATAAGAAAAACAAGAGCCCTACATTTGAGGAGCTCTGTCTAATGTGAAGAGACATTGAAACAAATAATAAGCATGTAGCATGATAAAGTCTATAATTGAAACTCCAGACAAGACTGACCAGTGAAAAAATATGAAGTGATAGGCTGGAATAAATACTAGTGTTGAGACAGGAGAGATGTTTAAATGGCATCAATTATTAAATGGTCGGTTTATAGATGAATAATTTCCTGTTATGATACCTTTGGTTCCCTAAGTAACCTTGTAACTTGGGACAGGGATAATGAACCCTCAAATAGCCAAGACCTTCTGTATACCCCTCTTTTCCATAGATAGAACCCTTAGGTCCCACTTAGGCACCACTCTAAGGCCAATCCTGTGCTCATTTGAAAAGGATTTAAGCATCTCTGGCTCAATTCCCAGGGAGATCCTACCTTATGACAGGTTGGCTCTGGCAGTAGGAAGCAGGTATAAAAAGAGGGGTGGAGGGCCAGACACACTCACTGAGATCCATCAGGCAAAGAAAGAAAATATACTTAAATCTATGGAGTATTCATTTTGTTATCTAATTTAAACCTGTTAGGCTCAGAGAGATATAGTAACTGTAGCAGTTTGGCATTATTTATGAATTCCAAAAATAGATTTTGATTATGCTTGTAAACTGGTCTGTTCCTCTGGGCATGATTAAATTATGATTAGGGCTTTGATTGGGCCACATCAGTAGGACATTGAGTACCCGCCCCTTGGTGGCAAAGGACAGAGTTGGAGTTTTGATGCTGAAGTCTTGAGCTGGAGCCCCGGGAAGTAAGCACACAGAGGAGCTTGGTTGTGAGGAAGGAGAGAAGGCCCTGGGAAGAGAAACAAGCCGTTTGCCTAATAGTCTACAGCTGGCCTTGTGGAGCTAACACAGCAGCTGAGCCCAGAGAGAGGCAAGCCCTGGGAAGAGAGGAACCCAGGAAGCCTGAACCCTCAAAGACATTGGCAGCCATCTTGCTCCAACATGTGGCAATAAACTTGGTGAGGGAAGTAACTCATACTTTATGGCCTGGTAACTGTAAGCGTCTACCTCAAATAAATACCCTTTATAAAAATCAACCTATTTCTGGTATTTTGCATCAGCACTCCTTTGGCTGACTAATATAGTAACCTACCCAAGATCATGCAGATAGTATTAGAGTTGGGATTCTAACACAGTTTCCCTAACTTCAAAGGTAGGACAGGCCCATTCTAACCAGTCAAACAGAACACTGCTTTAAGAGAGAATGACATTGTCTCCTGATTCTTAAGCTGCATGGTGGGTACATAAGAGATCATTATTTGGTATTTCTTTAAACCTTATACATATTATCATTAGTATTTTGTATCTATTCAATACTTACTAAAACAAAATTTTAATAGAATTAAATGGGAATACTAAATGAGTCAGAATCATATAAAGAGGTATTTCCAAATTTTAAAAAGAGAGAAAATTTGGCAGACAATCTGTTGGCATCATGGGGATCCCACCTGGAATAGTAGAAGTGTTATGATAGAAAAAGCACAGTACTGGGAAGTCCAGCATCAGTCAGGCAGAGCTACTTCCCATAGACCAAGATGGTGGGGTGAGACACTCTAGGGTTCTGTTCTCTCACAGAATCTTTGAATAACTAACAACAACTGGCAGAGTCATTTTGATCAGAGCTCCAGAAAACAAAGTGTTGCAGTAACTGGGCAAGCACTGAATCAAGAAAAAGGCAACTTAAAAACAGTAGGAAAACCTCATGGCATCCTTGCTAGTCCCACTCCCACTCACCGCCACTACCTCAGTATGGAGCCAGCACATGCTCCTAGTGTGGGTCCCTGGACCTATACCTCTATGTGCATACTGGGATGTATTATTGTCTGTGCCAAACTATGTGGTGGTGGCCTGAAGCACTAAACCAGGACATTTATCTCTGGCTCACCATCCAAGAATTTGCCCTGCATGCAGAAGAAGCTTATGACAGCCACATCAAAATTAGAAAGAACCAAACTGCAGTGGCCTGTGCAAAGAAATTCTGGCTGTAAGACATAAATAGAGCACCCAGGACCAGGAGGAAAGACTATTTCATAGGGGGAAGAAGGGGCATTTAGATCCTTTTAAATGGGAGAATTCCTAAGGCCATGATAGCATGTCCAAGACAAGACACATGCTCATAAAAGACAAAGAGGACCCTGCACTTTCACCTCAGGTTGTTTTTCAAGTTCATTGGTAGGAGGGCTAATCTCTGAAGGAGAGCATCAGCCAACACAATGCCAATCTACAAAGACTGTGAAAGGTGTTTGTGTGGTGTGTATGTGTGTGTTTTATTAGCTCCCGGCACTTATGGAAATCTCAGTCAAATCACTAGTGGGATGCAAACTTAAGGAGCAGACTCCTCAGGGACTAAATTCCAAAGTTAACACATTAAAATATTAAAATGTGCTATGTGCGACAAAAGATTACAAGACAAAAAAAAAAGAAAGGGGAAATTATGGTCCATACAAAGAAATAAGATAAAACATCAGAAGCCATTAGTGAAG
Source organism: Cabassous unicinctus (assembly GCA_029593785.1). NCBI lineage: Eukaryota > Metazoa > Chordata > Mammalia > Cingulata > Chlamyphoridae > Cabassous > Cabassous unicinctus. The sequence goes on along the minus strand of JAQZBX010022171.1, from coordinate 14,510 downwards.
AATACCAGACTTTGGACATATGAAACAAAGACTTTTTTTTATTAATGGTCTTAAATATGCTTAAAGAGCTAAAGGAAGGTAATGCATTCATATGCTGAGTTTGGCTTAGAGAGAGGCCACATTTGAGCAACAAAGAGGCTCTCAGGTGGCAACCCTTAGGCACCCCATAACAGTAGGCTAAGTTTCAATTACAAGATCAAAGACTCGTAAGGCTAGTCATCAATAACAAGAACCCATTACTGGACCATCCTCCTTTGCCAGACACTGCCCCTGCACTCAGGGACTGTTGCTGCTCTCTTGAAGAATGTGGCAGAGCTCTCCAGGCTGGAAATTCAATATTCCCTCATTTATTGAGTGATTGTCCACCCACTGTGACCATGCCCCACCCCTTGATCATTTGGACAATTTTATATATCTTTCATGTATATTCAGATGAACTTCCTCCCATGAATCCACCATCCCAGACACCCCCCACCAATGATCCTCTGCAGCCCCCGTTGTAACCCTTCTGTGATCTAAACCTTCCTTGAAGATGAAGCCCATGTAATAACCAAATATAATTAACAGGAAAATGAAATAATAATGATAAACTTAAATGTAAGAGATAAAATACACGGAAACTCAGAAAAAAAAAACTAAAAATAAAATATAATTAAAGGATTGGGACATTCAAAAATGGGAAAAAACAAAAATTTTTTTTAAATTATTATTATTTTTTTTTCTTTTATCACTGCATTATTGGGTGTCCAGTCTGTACCGTGGCACCTTCCCCCTCTCACTCCTCAGTGTCTCCCAAATTTTCATTTAATTTTCAAACAAGTTTTAGGTCACAGCGAAGTCACATACAGAATACTAGAGACTCTCATGTATTCTGGGACATGACTCCCAGGGATGAGCCTTCCTGGCAATGAGGGATTAACACCAAGTGCCATCTGGCAATATCACTGGAAAAATACCTTGAATAAAAGGGGGAAAAGGTAAAGACAAATGAGATCATGTGGCTAAGAGACTTCAAAGAGAGTTGGGAGGTCATCCCAGAGGTAATGCTTATGCACTCCTCAGTAGGACCTCATAGAACACCAAAGTGGATATCACCCACACAGAGGGGCCCCTGAGGGCTGTGGAGACACCCAGGTCCTATATAAGGGGGGATAGTTCCAGAGATTGATGCCTTATCAGTGGGCTATCCACTGGAATTTGTGCTCCTGAGAGTGACAGAGTTGGACTCAAATAAATCCTCCCTACACATGGTCCATCAGTCCCTTCTATTGAAAACTATATGTGATGCTGGAGTTTGTAGGTGTACTTCCAGAGACTGGAGCCCTTGGCCTGCCCATGTGCCAGCTGTGCCTGGAATCTCGGTGGAGCTGCAACTCCTACTCTACAGCTCAATGGACTCACCCAAGTCACCTGGTGAGGAGATGATGATGGACGATAGCCATCCCAGGGAATGGAGAGAGTCTGCAGCTGCAGGAAGGATAATGCCATCCATCATATCCATGGGATATAGGCCCCCTCTCACTTGGAGGTGGAGCGGACATCACCATCCGAAACTCCTCAGGATTGGGGGAAGAGCTATGGACTAGAGTGGACTCACTGGTATTCTGTTGCAGACATATTGTGATTCAAGCAATGGAAGAAATTACAACAGTGAGGTGGAGCCAGTGGCCACTGGATGCTTTCGGAGCAGGGAAGGGAAAAACAGTTGTAATATAGGGGCTTCTTCAGGAGTTGGGAATTGTCCTGAGTGGCATTATGACAACAGACATAGGCCATTTTATGTCAGCATATAGAGTGCAGAACTGTGTGGGAGAGAGTGTGGTCTACAATGTGAACTATGGTCCATGCTTGGTGGCAAGGCCCCAGGATGTGTATATCCATTGCAGGTGATGTGCCACACTAATGAAAGATGTTTGTGTGGGATGTTGTGGGAGATGTGGGAGGTGGGGAACATGGGAATCCTTGTAATTTTTGTGTAACATTTATGTAATCTAAGCATCTTTTAAAATATTAAAAAATAAATAAATAAATAAATAATTTTTTTTTAAAAGAGCTAAAGGAAACATAGCCAAAGATTGAAAGGATATTACAAAAACGATACATGAACAAAAGGAGAATTTCAATAAAGAGATAGAAATTATAAAAAGGAACCAAAGAGAAATTCTGGTGTGGAAGACCACAATAAGTAAAATTTAAAATTCTGTGGGGGGAGTGTGTGTGTGTGTGTGTGTGTGTGTGTGTGTGTAAATATCAATTGAAAGAAAGCTAGAGAATAATCTAGGGACTAACTAACATAGTGAACCCAGAGGTGGGTGAGAATTGTGGTTAGTAGTACAGATACAAGAATGTATTTCTATGAACTAGAACAAATGCACATCACTATTGCAAGGTGGTAAAATGTGGAGAAGCATGGGAAGAAATACAATTAATATAACCTATAGACTATAGTTAACAGCAATACTGTAATATTCTTGCATCAATGCTAAAGATGTACTGTGTTAATAATAGGGGGGTATGGAAAAAATACACCAAATGTACACTATAGACCATAGTTAGTGGTAATAGTCTGATGACATTATCTTATAATCTGTAACAAATGTTCTACAAAAATGTAGTGTGTTGTATGAGAATTCCACACATGTGCATAATTGTTTTGAAGTCCATAACTTCTCTAATAAAAAAATATTTTTAAAAAATTCTGTAGAGGGGTTCAACAACTGAGTGGAACTGGCAGAAGAATCATTCAGTGAACTTGAACATAAGAAAATTGAAATTATTCAGTCTGAGGAGCAGAAAGAAAAAAAAATGAAGAAAATTGAATAGAGTCAGCCAGGCCTAGAGGGCACCAGGCACCAACTGAGTGTTCAGGAGATACCCAAGCCTCTGGTGAGGATTAGAGATAGCAAGAAGCAAAGCAGGGTCCCAGCCCAAGTCAGATCCAGGAAATAAGACAAGGTCATAAGAAATAGACTGAAATCTCAGAAACAAGGATTTTGGGTCTCAAGAAGAAGGTAGACCACACAAGAACCAGCATCCAGGATCAGAGCACTTTGCTCCTCCCTCAGAACAAGAAATCTGATGTTTATGCCCAAGAAAAGCAGAATTTCATCCAGCACTTCTCCCGGATTCTCAAGGTGCTGACTGAGGATGAGATGGGGCATACAGAGACGGGGGATGGTATTACCTGGCTCAAGGAAGTCCTAGAATACAATGTCATTGGAGGCAAGTACAGCCAGAGTCTGACGGTGCTGGCAGTATTCCAGGAGCTGGAGGAGCCAAAGAAGTAGGATGCTGATTGTCTGCGGTGGGCCCTGACCATGGGTTGGTGCATGGAACTGCTCCAAGCTTTCCCACTGGTCGCAGAAGACATCATGGCTTCATCCTTCACCTGATGGAGGCAGCTCTGCTGGTATCAGAAGCCAGACATAGGTTTGGATGCCATTAATGACCCCATGCTGCTGGAAGCATGTATCTACTATCTGCTGAAGCTCTACTGCAGGAAGCAGCCCTATTATCTGAATCTAATTGAGTTATTCCTGCAGAGTTCCTATCAGACTGAGATTGGGCAGATGCTGGACCTCCTCACAGCCCCCCAGGGCAACGTGGATCATGATAGATTCACTGAAAAGAGGTGCAAAATCTACTGACAAGTACAAGACCGCTTTCTACTCCTACTACCTTTCGGTAGCTGCTGCCATGTATATGGTGGGCATTGACAGGGAGAAGGAGCATGCCAATGCCAAGAAGATCCTACTTTCAGGGTCAGGATGATTACCTTGATCTTTTGGGGGACTCCGATGTGACTGGCAAGGTTGGCACTGACATCCAAGTGCAGCTGGCTGGTGGTTCAATGTCTGCAATGGGCCTCTCTGGAGCAGTGCCAGATCCTGAAGGAGAATTATGGGCACAAGGAGGCCGAGAAGGTGGCCTGGGTGAAGATACTGTACAAGGAGCTGGAGCTGCCACCTGGGTCTTCAGTATTTGCTGGATTTTCAAAATATCCATACCTTGCCAATAAATTTCCCCTTTCATTTAAGTTAGTTAGGGTCATTTTTGTTGCTTATAATCCAAGTATCCCGAGTGACTCAACATCAAAGATGACAAGGTACAGCAATGATGAAAATGAGGAAGGAGGCACTCCTTTAAACTCTTACCAATGAGATACACAACAAGATTCTTGTTCCTTTCAGAATCAGCCTTTCCAAAGCCAGCCTCATAATCAATGTCCCAGAGTCTTCAGTTTGGCTATCCTCAAACAGCTGTCCTCTATCTGCAAAATCATATTTCCCCAAGAGCCTATTAAGCCAAGGCAGATTCCTTTTTCACCCCACTTTCTGACAGCCAATGAATATAATTTTTAAACCCCCAAATGCTTAAAGCATGACCTAGTTATCTGTGATTTCTCTAAAATTTGAAGCGTTTCTAAGTTAATAGGTTAGCTAATTATTGTTTCATGCTCAAAGTTTGTAAGAAATGTCAGATCTAAGAGAAATACATACTCATACAAACAATACATCTTTGACATACTGAAATTGAGTGAAAATACTGTGGACAAGTAAACATTTTTATATTAAGTTAGATCAAAATAAACATGACCATTTTATTAGAAATGTGCCCCCCAAATGACTTTTTACTTATTAAAAAACAAAAGAGGAAAGTGATCCATTTTTAGGTCCATGATAAAAGATTTTTTTAAATGCATGCCATTTTGGAATTTAAAAACTGATATAGACATGATATTTTTTCTAGGTCTTTGATTCAATGTCAATATTTTCATTATAAAAATTCAGAAAATAATGAATGGGGGATATAAAATAATGAACCTTAAACTACAAAGAGGTAACTGAAGTTATTCATAACCATTTTCTCTAGAAATCAATATGCTATTGATTTTCTCTTCTTGCTATTCTTGCAGTAATGTCCTTGGCTTGAAACTTAACCTAAGCCAGAAAATATTAGCAAATGAAGCAATTTCAGCCTAAGGAAATGGAGGAGAAAAAACGAGACTCTGAAAGCCTAGATATATCCCAGGACTGAAAATAACTGTCTGCTGTCAGTTAATTCTGCTAGTCAGAAGATGGTGCCAGGCTGTGGGCCCAGTGTGAGCTTGCAGATTCCATAGCTAAGGACTAGCAAGTTAGCAGCATCTTTAGTCACAAGAAGTAATCAAGAGTGTGTGTATGGATTCATATCACCACAACTGCAAATTTTACTTGAAGTGCACACCCTATGGTCCATGAGTCAGTAGCATTATCTGAGTACATGTGGAAAAGCAGAATAGTGTTCAAATTTAAAAGGAATTGATCAAATTAGAGAAAAATTAAACTATCATGCATTAAAGCATAGACCAATAGAGAAGCCCTGGGGAAATTCATTCCAGGAGTGAAACACAATAATTTCTTACAAAATTGAACATGTTAAGGCCTATGTTAAGTAATTCACAGATAAAGATCAAAGCCCCAACTTTCAACTGGGAAAACTGGATTCAAAATGAAAGAACATCAAAATATAGAGTTTTGTTTGATAAGTGTAATTTAAGTAGCTTTGAGCAATTCAATAAAAATTTATTTCAAAGGACAAATTTATGCTTTTCCAATTTCATAGTATTGTTTTCCATTGTCATTAATCAAATCCAAGAATCTCACATGCACAAAATGCAAACATAATGGAAAATGAACTCAGTGTCTCTATGTCACAACAGTGACTGTAAGACATCTGCTTTTAAACATATCTTTTCTTCAGCTTATTTTTATTTTTATTTTTTTATTGTGGGTAAAAATCAAATTTTTCACAATACATACCAATATTTGTAAAATGATATATAAACACATATGCATATATGTGCATTTGTTTACATAAATGTTATTTGTTATTTCAGCTTATTTAAAAAAAAATTTTTTTTTTTCTGGTGGATTTGCTGTCTGACATTCATTTCCTACTTAAGGAAGGCCATAATTATTTGGCATCACAGGTTAGTACCTTAGTAGACAGGTCATTTAAATAATTTTCAAAGTATATTTTCTAAAATAGTTATATGAAAAGATCATTTAGTTTTCTGGAGCACAACATTTGGAAGATGAGTCACATTCATTTGCACAAAGCAAAACTTCTTGGAGAGTGGGTGTAACTCAGTGGTTTGAGTGCCTGCTTCCCATGTATGAGGTCCCAGGTTCAATCCCTGGTACCTCCTCAAAAACAAACAAACAAAAACAAACAAACAAACTTCTCATAACAACAGAGGAAATGTATACCTTGTTGTTGTTTCATAGTGGAAAAGGCTTGAAATCCAACCTGTCAGTAAAGGGTGTAGCCTACATCAAAATGAGAGAGCCAACTGCACCAAACTGAAACCTGCAGTGTCCGCAGGAGTGAATTCCTCTATCTCAGCAGGCTCATCCCTTTGATCAAAGTCCTCTCTTCAAAATCCTCCACACCAGTGACAGAGTGATTTCCTGAACTTTGCCCACACTAATTTCCTTCTGCCAAAGCACGGAATAAGCCAAACAGTTATTTTCTCCTCCATCCACCTCTCTTGCCAACAGGAAGGAAAAAAAAAACAAAAACCTTAAACTTTGTAACTATACACACTTTAATTAACTACCATACTTTTATAACATTGAGTGATACATAATTATTCAGATATTTTCCCATGTTGATGTTTTATAGACTCATAAATGGAGCTGAAAATGACTTTATAGTTCACCTAATCTAACTCTTCACTTATTAATTAGACAAGATTCTGTCCTAGTCCTAGAGAATTGGTCCTGCTCCCCTTCCTCCCAAAAGCGTGAAAGTAATTATTTTTGGCACTTTTGACATTCTATTGGCATTGGCCTTTATTCCCCTTGCACATACAATGGAATCTCTCAGTTATTCTGAGTATTAAAAGAAAGCCTTATCTCTAAACTACATGATTAATCCAGAAAATTACACAAATACATTGCCTGGGCTAAACAACCATTTAAATGACTAGTACGTGCACGTTAATTTAGGAAGCAGACAGTGTAAAATTTTTTGAATGGGCTATAACCATTAGAATACATGGTAATAATTATATGTCAAAAATGTAACTGACAGTGAACTATTGTGCAGTCTTCCTGGTAGATCTGATGTTGAAGATATAGACAACCCTACAACAGATCTACCACATAGTCCAGAATATGCCATCCTATGAAGTAAGCAGTGATCTAATGGGAATCCAGATGGCCCAACACTCTCTGTAAGGAATCTTTTGATATTCAGACCCTGACTGATAAGAAATAAGTAAAATAAAATAAAATAAAATAAAATAGTGAATGTGAGGAAACTTCTGGGAGCAGACCCTCATGGAAATCTGGGCTTGGTTATCTGGTATGGTCAGGCTCAAGTATAATAAAATTAAGCTAGTGTTAAGGCATGCAACTCTGGAAACCTTATTACTCCTGGTCATCTAGAAATTAATGCTCACTGAAGATACAAGACTTTGGGCAATTTCATGGCTTATGAAGAGTGTAAATGGAGTGACTGTATCTCCAGTATCTCTTGGAAAGTTTATGCTTATTGTCCCAGCATAATTTTATTCCCTTTCATTATCCAAAATGTCCAAGTTTGGATGATAAATCTTAGGGTCAATCCAGGATGGGGAGATCAAAGAAAGTGGGATGAATATTTGGCTTTAGTTGGTACCAGACAGCTTGAAGATAGTGAATGACATTAGACTTCTATGGCAGTTATTAAAAAACAAGCAAATAAACACACAAGACTTTTCTTATCTCTTGAAGTTTATAGGCTAAAATGGCCAAAAGTTAAACTTAAAATTTCATCCAATGAATTACTGAATAATGTCAATTAAATCCACAGCTTCTTCAGGCCTCTTATGTGTAATTTAGAACCATTATTGGAAAACAGTGGAATCTTAGAATAAGAATGGTGATTGTATTAGTCAAGATTCTCCAGAGAAATAGAACCAACTGGATATAAATGTATAATATAAATAAATAAATAAATGTATATATACACACACATATTAAGAGATTCATTATAAGAAACTGGCTCACATGATTGTGGGGAGGGCCAGTCCAAATTCTTTGGAGCAGGCTGGAAGTTGTAAATTCTAGTAAGAGTCTTATGAAATCGTTAGTTTCAGCTTGTAAGAAAGGCCAGGGAGGAGTAGAGGGTGTGCTGTGGAGGGAGCATTCCTTCTGATTTTTGAAACCTTCAGTTCTGGCTTTTAAGACTTCCAACTGATTGGATGAGGCCCATTCATTCTCTGAGGGTTATCTCCTTTACTTAAGGTCAACTGATTGTAGATACTAATCCTATCTACAAAATACTTCCACAGTGTTTGATCAAACAACTGGACACCAAAACCTAACCAAGTTAACATAAAATTAACCATCACAGGGATTATATGGAAGGATTTGGATGGCTCTAACAGTAGTCTCTTCCTCTCTTTCTAGATAAAGCTGTTCCTGCCTTGCTTGAAGACCTTGTAATGGTCTTACTTGGGGACTTCACCAAATAAGGGAAATCTGAGTCTATGCACCTAATTGTCTCTACCCTATATTATATAACGGAATGTGTGTATCAAGGAACTAAGAGGCCAGCATGTTGGATTGTATATCTATATGGATATTTATATAACCCACGAGGGTAACATAGTTTGGGATGAAAAAGTAGACTGTGAACCAGGGACCAAATTCTATAAATGAGTAAAATAGTTGGGTGATTTCACCCTTTTTGGTTAGTGTTGCTTGACGGTATTCAGCCTCTAGATATCCAACATACAGCAAATGAGTTCATAGAAGATGGCTTATATAAATTAGAATGATGGCTAAAAAGAGAAATGTAGCTATTCCACAAACCATTAACAAAGTCTGCAAAAGCAGCACATTCTTTCCCTATAGGAAATTTGTGTGGGAAAGAGCATTACAATCAGAAATTGTTTAGTGAGCATGGAATGAGAGAAAGAGTGGTAATGGTTGGAAGGAGGGACAATTGTAATGTTTAAATGCCTAATGACATCACTCTATAATAATCTGATTATCAGCCTCTGCAGTAGGTCACCTGCCACAGGGACCTGGTAGAGCAGCTGTAGGGTCAGAGCATCCACCCTTTGCCCTGACCTGCCACTGGACATGCCTGCTGGGGATTGCCAAGGTTTTTTCTCTGACATCTCCTTCCATGCTGACTATCCACCTTTTCGGACCCACTTTTTCCTTTACAAAAATAATGCCATTAATTAATGTACAACCAGTTATATGACCAAGAAGATACTCTGCCTCTGTAAGTAGCTTGGCATTTTTCTAATTTCATTGTGTCACTTCTATTAGACACTGAGAGCTGTGTGTTTGCCTTATCGTGTAGCAATTATCACCATCGTTATTTTGTCACATTCAGTATCCCAAAGTTTCTAATGCATCTGATGCATCTCAGCCATATAATTATTTAATTTTTCATTAATTAATTCATTTCGGTGAGTCTTCTAAGTGAAAGGCACTTTCATAGGTACATTGTGTATTAAAGTCCCAAGAATCTTGAATTAAGTGGTTCCATCATGCAGAGACCTGATATCCTAAAACAATGATCTTTAATCTGGTCTTAGGATCACTGTAATGGAAATGGGTCCTTAGTTGCCACTGTGGGGGAAGCTACTGGCTAATTGGATTTTACTTGAGCATCTATCCAATCCTGAAGGGCCATTTTACTTGCTGCATCTTTTTGTTGGATACCTAGAGAGGTGCATTAACGTTTTTAAGTCTCTAGAGAACATTTTAGCATAGTATCACATAAGCAGAAAAAATTCTGTGGTGGCCTAAGCATGAAATAGCATTTCATCTACTCATTTCAGTTCCAAAATTTCTATTTATTTTCCCTTTTGTTATGGATAGCCCATTATGTATGCTGATAAGTGGAAGAATCGGCACTTATTATCACAAATATTTTAGTAGATTTGAATTTTTAAGTTAAAAATATTTTCTTTATAAGAATAATATTTACCAATAAACTGAATAATTAGAAAATTCAAAGGCAGCCATAATCCCACTTTCAATCACATTTAATGCTTGATTATGTAGCCTTGAAAATTCATTTTTTGTGCCTCTCCCTGGGTCTCTTTTCAGAATTTTATTATGTGTAAGTAAGTTGTTTTTTCATAAATGTTATTATACATATCCCACATACCATTTGGTAACTTGTTATTTTTTTGCCTGTGTTGTAGATGTCTTTTTATGTTGATGGATACAGTTATTGCTGGAGTTATTTAAACATCTCCACAGTATTACATTGTTCAGATATCCCATACTCTATTTAATCAATACTCTATGGATAGTCATATGTTTCACATTTACAGATAACTCTGCCATGAAAATCATACCTATACATTAAAAAAAAACAAACCTGTACTTAAAAAAATACCTATGCTTTTTACATTTTATTTCCTGGGATACATTTCCAGAAATGGAATTTATCCCCCCAAAATAATTTTGACACTTGATGCCAGTCTGTACAAAGATTGTTCTGATTCACCCTATCACTACAAATATGAAAGTGCTGATTTTCCCATGCTCTCATCAATATTAGGCAATTTTACTCTTTTTTTCCTTTCCCTCAACTGAGAGACAAAAAATGGATAATAACTTTGGGCTTACACTTGAAAGTGTATATATTTGACATTCTGGAAAACTTTAAGAGAAAATAAGCCACAAAATGAAAAATAAGCTTGGTAACATGTGGATATTGGTCATTTTCTCCATTTCACTCCTAGCTTTACATCTCCCATTCCTTGTATCCTGCTTCCTTTGGGAGAGAAAAACATCATCTCTGAGGTGAACCAGAGCACCATCCCATCCCCCCTTTTTTTTCTTTTTGTTTATTACAGCAGTTGTATGTTTACAGAAAAATCATGCAGAAAGTACAGAATTCCCATATACTACCCCTCTCACACACACAGTTTCCCCTATTATTAACATTTTACATTAATGTGGTACCTTTGTTACAATTGAAGCAATATTATTATAACTACACTAACTGTAGTCCCTAGTTTATATTAGGGTTCATTCTTTGTGTTGTACTATTCTAAGTTTGTATTTTATTTTTAATTTTTATTCTGGTAGTATATATACAACCTAAAATTTTCCATTTTAACCACTTTCAAATTCAGCAACCCTTTTATTTCCAAAATTAGTAGCACCAATTCACACATATCTGGGATTGAAACCTTGGAGTTTTTTCCAATCCTAATTGTCTCTATTGGTCTAATCACAAAGCACAATTTACTCTGTTCTTGAACTGTCTCTTGCATCCAACCTTTCGTCACTACAGTTCAAGACATCTTTACACATATTCCAAGGTTCAGTTTATATGACACATCCTCCCTGGCACATACCCCTCCCCCCCTTCAATCTCTCCCTCACACTTAACTATGTAACTTACATGTGCCACTGTTGTGACATTTCTTTTCTGGTATAGAGAGGATCTTCTCAAACATATGTATGCCTAACTATAGCATAAGCTGTCTGAGAAAAGGCCTCTTCCTTAGGTTTCTCTGAATCATTGCAAATACAACACCTTTCCTTTCACTCATACCACCTCTATTACCTCCATACTCAACTGTGTCCCGTATAAAAGCAAAGAAAGAAAGGAGGGAGGGAGGGAAGGAAGGAAGGAAGGAAGGGAGGGAGGGAGGGAGAAAGAAAGAAAATAGGAGGGAGGGAGGGAGGGAGGAAGGAACTAAGGAAGGAAGGAAGGAAGGAAGGAAGACACTCTCCTGCTTAAAATGTCCCTCTGTTAGAAAATTGCCCCAAATCCCTAGCATGATGAACAAGGATCTGTTTGCCATCCACCTCATCTTATACTCATTTTTCTGAACTCCTGATACATTAACTATTTCTCATTTCCTTGGACATGCCATCTCCTATCCATGGAGTGACTTTGGCTGGAACTCCTTCTACATAAATATATCTTTGACTAACTAATTCCTACTTATTTTTAAGTCTTACTTTAGATACAGGTCTGTTGTGTGATATTACAGCACTCTGTTTTCTTCATGACAGATATTACAAATGTAATTAATTAATTATCAATATCATTATTTAATGGCTCTCCTTTTCACCAAAGCATAAGCAATATGAGAGAAGAGACTGTAACTATCTTATTCTCCTCACCTATTACATGCCAAACACATAGTAAGCACTCAATAAATATTTGTTGAACGGATTGTAGCAAGATAGAAGAAGGAAATAATGGGTGCAAATTCAAGTAAGTTTATAGGTCTTAAAATGACAGGAGGATCTCGTTGACTGCCACAGTAAACGATGCCTCAAACAGGGGGGCTCCTGAGGGCTCTAGAGACATCTAGACACCACAGGCAGGGCAGACAATCTCAGGAATTCGGCACCCTGTCAGTGGGCCTTACTTTGGAATATATGCTCCCCAATGTAACAGAGTTAGACTCATTTATAATTTCTCTACACATGGCTCTTCTGACCCTTTTATTTGAACCTATAATTAGCACTATACTCATTAAATAAAAGTCCCAGAGACTTAAATCTTCAGTCTGTTCATATGTCAGTTGAGCCCTGAATCTCAGCAGAGTTGATGGATACAGGCCATTATACATTTTGTTAAAACCTATAAAATTGTGCATTGCAAAGTGTAAACTATAATGCAAACTATTGATCATGATTAGTAGCAATGCTTCAATATGTGTTCATCAATTGTAACAAATGTACCACACTAATGAAAGATGCTATTAATGGGGGAAAAGTGGGAGGGGAAGGGAGTTGGGTATATGGGAATCCCCCTATATTTTTGACGTAACATTTATGTAATCCAAAGCTTTCAAAATTTAAAAAAAAAAATTGTGGTGAGAGTATAATTCAAAAATCAAGTGGACAACATGGAAAAACCTTGTAAACATGATGCTCAGTGAAATAAGCAAGACACAAATATTACATGATGTCATTTATAAGAGACATATAGAAATAGCAAATTTACAGAGTGGAATTATAGATTAGAGGTTTCCAGGGGATGGAGGGAGGAGGTAAGAGAAAGTGTATGTTTGGTGGACATGAAAAAAAATGTGGGCACTAGACATAATTTTTCCTTTTGGGGTAGTATTTTATCATTTTGAATAAAATACTACATAGAATAAGTTAACTCTTTTAAGCAATTCTGTAGTTCTATTATGCCATAAATTCTGTTTTCCTCTGAGACAAATCATATGTTCTCTGTAAAAAAATAATAATTAAGACATTTATCTCTCCCTATAATTGGCAAACAGTTATTTTTATTCCTCAACTACCAATGTATGAAATCCAGACTTATTAAAAGTATAAATGATGCAATTTTAGTTATTATAATTTGCAAGGGCAAATATGCCTTAGAGAAGGAACATTATCTAAATTTCATCTAATAATGGTAGAAAATTTCCATTTCAATTATTTGATATACATTACTAATTTTTGTTATATAATCATATAAAATATATTCAACTTTTCTGCTATCAAATTAGTTTATTTTAATTATCTCTAATAAATGTATTAATCTCTAATAAATGAAAAGCATAGAGGCAAAAAATAGGCTCCTGGTAAACCATTTTTTTTCTTCCTTCCAAGATAGTAAGAATCACCTGTGGAACTTGTTAAAAACACAAATTCCAAGGGCCCACCCCAGCTTCAAGGAACCAGAATCCCCAGGAGAGAGGCCTGAGAAGGGATAGGTTTTAAAGCACCCCAGGTGATTCTCATCAACAGGGATGTTTGAGAAACATTGCTGTAAACCATTTGTTACTCTACCTGCCTCAATTACTTTTCTACTTCAAGTGTCTTCCTTGGACCAGCAGCATTGATATAAGAAGAAGAAAAAAAAGGGTAACTAGAAAAGAGGATGCTTTAGTCAGAGAATAGAATACTTGAATTAGTGATTTTGGAGGTGAAATATTTTCAGTTGATTATAGGTTCCAAGGAATGACCAGGAGAGGGTGACTGAGGTAGAATGACATATTCTGGAGAATGTGTAGATGAAGAATTGTGAAGCAGATGTTGTATATCATCCAGGATGTTGAATTTCCTAGTATGAAAGCCTAACTTGAGTTGAGAGGAAGAGCAAGCTAGGTGCCAAAAATTTCAGAGAGTAGAAAGGGAATTGACTAGGAAGTTGAGTATGTGGTTCTAGAGGTCAAGTTATGGTTGAAAGTATGAAAGTAAATAAAACTTTCTGAGGAGAGTCATTGTACCAGAAAATGAAATAAGACCACTAATATGTACAGAGAAAGGAAAGGAAACTCAGTCTATTAAAGATACAGTAAAAAACTGCCAGAGGGGTAAGAGGAAAACCAATATGCATTGATGTTGACAGTTTTAAGAAAGAGTGGTTAGCAAGGTCAATATGGCAAAGAGATTTCCTTATCTGTAAATCATGTTGATAGCAGTACTATTTCATTGGGTTATAATAAGGATCAAATTAATTAGCATTTTGAATGTGCCTACTAGTACAGTGCCCTGCATATATTTAAAAAAAAAAAAAAAAAA
>JAQZBX010022170.1:0-31766 GCA_029593785.1 Cabassous unicinctus | reverse complement strand
GTCTACACCCACTGATACAACACATTATGACAGAATGATCACTCACACACTCTCTAGAAGCCTGCTCCAGGTGCACCCTGTCCCAAATGTCCCCCATCCAACACCCTAAACCAATAACCCTTGCTTGTCATGTAATAAGTTTTAAAATTGGAAGTGTGAGTGCTCCAACATCATTATTTTTCAAAATGGCTTTGGTTTTTAGGTACCCCTTACCTTCCAAATAAATTCAGTGATTGGCTTTTCCATTTCTGCAAAGAAGGCTGTTGAAATTTTGATTGGGATTGTGTTGAATCTGTAAATAATTTTGAGTAGAAATGATATCTTGACAATTATTTAGTCTTCCAATCCATGAGTATGGAATGTCTTTCCATATTTAGATCTTCTTTGATTTATTTTAGCAAAGTTTTATAGTTTTCCAGGTATAAGTCCTTTACATAGTTGGTTAACTTTCTTCCTGGATATTCTATTTTTTTAGTTGCTATTGTAAATGGAATTTTTTTCTTAATTTACTCCTCAAAGTATTCTTACTGATTTTCCTATGTTGATCTTGTACCCCACCATTTTGACAAATTCATTTTCTGGCTCTTGTGGCTTTGTTGTAGATTCATTGGGACTTTATATATATAGGATCAAGTCATCTGCAAATAGAGAAATTTTACTTCTTCTATTTACTTTAGATGTCTTTTATTTCTTGCCTAATATATACCAATAGAATAAAATTTGGAGTTCAGAACTAGAGCGTTGTGTTTATAACCAATTGATTTTTGACAAGCTAGCCAAGTCCACTCAGTTGAGGAAGAATAGTGTCTTCAACAGATGATTCTGATAGAACTGGACATTCATAGGCAAAAAAAGTAGGGGGATACTTGTCCCACACCATATTCAAAAATTAACTGAAAATGCTTAAAAGAAATAAATATAAGATCCAGGACTATAAAACTACCAGAAGAAAACATAAGGAAGCATCTTCAGGACATTGTGTTAGGCAATGGTTTCTTAGACTACACATAAAGCACAAGCAACAAAAGAAAAAAATAGGTAAATGGGACCTTATAAAATTAAAAACTTCTGTGAATCAAAGGAACTTATCATGAAAATAAAAAGAAAACCTACTCAATGGGAGAAAATATTTGGAAATCATATATTCAGTAAGAGTTTAACATCCAGAACAAGTGAAAAAATCCTACAACTATTAAATAAAAAGATAACCCATTTAAAAATAGGCAAAAGACTTCAATAGACATTTCTCTAAAGAAGATATATAAATGGCCAAAAAGTATTTGAAAAGATCCCCAAAATCATTCAATATTAAGGAAATGCAAATCAGAACCACAATGTGATACCATTTCACACCCACTAAAATGGCAACTATTTAAAAATGTCATGTTACAAGTGTTGGCGAAGATGTGGAGAAAAAGCAACACTCATTCATTGCTGGTGGGGATGTAAAATAGTGGCAGTTGCTGTGGAAGACTGACAGTTCCTCAGGAGTTTTAGAATAGATTACCATATGAACATGAAATCCCACCTCTAGATAAATATCAAAATGATTTGAAAGCAGGGCACAGACAATGTTCATAAAGCATTATTTACAATTGCCAAAAGACGAAGGCAGCCCAAGTGTCCATCAACCAATTAATGGATAAATACAATGTAGTATATACATGAAATGGAATATTATTCAGCCATGAAAAGGAAAGAATTTCTGATAAGTGTGATAACTTGGATGAACCTTGAAGAGCTCATGTAGAGTAAAATAAGCCATATATTAAAGGACAAATATTGATTGAAGTAATTAGAATAATCTAATGCATAGAGTCAGAATCTAGAATATGGGTTACCAGGGCCTGAGGTAGGGGTAGAGAATGAATAATTAATACTTAAATTGTACAGAGTTCTATTAAGTTTGATGATAAAGTTTTGGTAATGGATGGTGGTGATGGTATCAAAACACTGTGAATGTAATTAACAGCACTCAACTATATATATGAATATGATTAAGAAGAGATATTTTAGGTTGCTTATATGCTGATAGATAATCTTTTTTAAAAAAGAAAGGAATGTACAATGCAGAGAACCCTATTGTATATGATGGAATATAGTTAATATATAATAAAAATGTTCATTCATGAATTGTAACAAATGTACCACACTAATGCAAGGTGTTAATAATAAGGTGGTATATAGGAACTCTGTATTTTATGCATGGTTTTTCTGTGTAACTACAATTTCTCTAATTTAAAAAAATCAATTTGTGAGAGATGTGTGGGTTTATTTCTGGACTTTCAGTTCTGTTCCAATGGTCTTTTTGTCAATCATTATGCCAGTACCACAACTCTCTTGATTACTGAATTTGACATTGGGAAATCTGGAATTGTGAGTCCTCCAACTTTGCTTTTCTTCTTCAAAACTGTTTTTGTGTATTTGGGGAAACTTGAAGTTCCACATGAATTTGAGAATCAAGTTTTCCATTTCTGCGAAAATGAATGCTGGAATTTTGATAGGGATTGCATTGAATCTACAGATCATGTTGCATAATACTGACATCTTATTAATACAAACTTTTCTATTCCATTAATATGCAATATCTTGCTATTTAATGTATTTCATCAGTTTTTTTCCAGTTCTCACTCTACAAGTCTTTTATATCCTTGGTTAAATTTATTCCTAGATATTTTATTCCTTTTATGCCATTGTAAATGTAATTGTGTTCTTAATTTCCTCTTTTGATTACCAGTGTATAGGAACAGAATTTTTTTAGTGTATTGATCTTTTACACTGCTACTTTGAACTCATTTAATTGCTCTAATAGATTTCTTTGAATTTTCTCTATATATGATTATGTCATCTGAAAATAAAGATAGCTTTATGTCTTCCTTTTCAATTTGCATGTCTTTTATTTCTTTTTTTTTTTTTCTTAAGTGCTTTGGCTAGAACTTCTAGTACAATATTGAACAGCAGTAGTTAAAGTTGGCATCCTTGATCTATTCCCAGTCTTAGGAGGACCACTTTCAGTATTTCACTATAGGGAATGAAGTTAGCTGTAGGTTTTTCATAAATTGTCTTTACCATGTTAAGAATTTCCCTTCTACTCCTATTGTTCTGAGTGTTCTTCACAAGAAATGGTGCTAGATTTTGCCAAATATATTTTCTGCATCTATGGAAAAATCATGGTTTTTAAAAGTCCTTTTTCTATTTATGCAGTTTATTACATTGGTTTTAATGTGTTGTACCATCCTTGCACTCCTGGGATAAATACCAATTGGTCATGGTGTTTAATCTTTTCAATGTGTTATGAATTCAGTTTGCTGGTGTTATGTAAAGATTTTCTCTATAATCATAATGGAAATTGGTCTGTAATTTTCATTTCTTATGATATCTTTGTTAGGCTTTGGTATCAGTTGAAATCCTGGACTCATAGAATGAATTAAAAGTGTCTTCTTGAATTCTTTGGAAGAGTTTCAGAAGGATGATTGTTAATTCTATAAATGTTTTGTAGATTTTACCAGTAAAGTCATCAGGTTCTACATTTTTCTTTGGTGTAAGTTTTCTGTTTATTGATTCAAGCTCTTCACTTGTTAGAGTTTTTTGAGATTTTTTTCTATTTCTTCTTGTGTCAATTTTGATAATTGATACATTTCCAGGAAATTTTCCATTTCCTCTAGATTATCTAATTTGCTGGCATATAACTGCTTATTTTATTCTCTTATAATCATTTTTTCTTTAAGGTTACTAGTGACATCACCATTTTCCTTTCTGATTTAGTTATTTGTTTCTTTTCTATTTTTCACTTTGTCAGTCTAGCTAAAGTTTTGTTGATTTTATTCAAAGAACCATTTTTATATTTTTTGTTCCCTCAGTTGTTTTCTATTCTTTATTTCATTTATCTCTACTCTAATCCTAATTATTTTTTCCTACTGCTGACTTTGGATTTATTTTGCTCTTCTTTTTCTAGTTCAACAAGAAGTAAATTTAGGTTATTTAGTTTTTTTTAACCCTTTTTAGCATAGATGTTCACATCTATAAACTTCTCTCTGTTCACTGCTTTCATTGCATCTAATAGCTGTGGGTATGTTGAGTCTTCATTTTTATTTATCTCTAAGTACTTTAAAGTAGTACCTATACACACAGATAAATGTACACTGATAAATTAGACGAGTGGCCCGAATAAGTAGTAATGTCATAATTAGCCAATGAGGAAGAGAAAAGAAAGGCTAACTTAGGTTGAAGTTCAAAGAAGGGGTCTCTGAGAAATTGTCATTTAATATGAAAATATAGGAAAATGATTGTTGGGTAAAAATGTCTGTGTAGAGATGAAAGTTGACAGTAGTGTTCAATGTACAGATAACACAATAATCCTTTGTGTTGTGTGTTTCTGGGAGGGTGTATCAAATATAAATCTCTAGATTTTTGAGAATCTACTAGCTGCTATTGGGGACTTGAGGAAGATTATTGTTTACTTGAGTGGGAAAGTTAATAGCTTCCATTTGAGATACATTTCAGTTTAGAAGTATTTGACACACACAAGGAGAGTTTAAAGCTGAGAAATAAAATCCACACAATAGTTTTGAACACAGCATAGAAGAGGACTGGGAAACATCAATAGGGTGGTGAGCCCCACCCCTTGGTGGGTGGGGTCTTGAAGATAAAAGACATGGCAAAGGACAGTGTTGGAGCAGTTTTAAGTTGTAGTTGTGATGTGGTGTCTTGAGCTGGAGCCCCAGGAACTAGCATACAGAGGAGCTTGTTTGTGAGGAAAGAGAGAAGGCCCTGGGAAGAGAAGCAGGCTATTTGCTTGATAGTCTACAGCTGGCCTTGTGGCACAAAGCAAGCCTGAGCCTGGAGAGAAATGGAGCCCTGGGAAGAAGGAACCCAAGAAGTCTGAACCCTGGCAAACATCGGCAGCTGCCTTGCTCCAATAAGTAGCAACAGACTTTGGTGAGGGAAGAAACTTATGATTTATGGCCCAGTAACTGTAAGCTTTTACCCCAAATAAATACCCTTTATAAAAACCAACCAATTTCAGGTATTTTGAATCAGCACCCCTTTGGCTGACTAATACCGTTATATACATTCAAGTTCATTTAGTGTCTGATCCAGTGTCAGATGTAAGCCTGTGTTCTCTTTCTTGGCCTGGGAAACTTTTTCTTCCAGGTCATCAATCATCTTTTCCAGTTTTGCAACCGTTCTCTCTGCAAATTCAGCATGGATTTCAGCCTCCTTCAGCTTGTCAGACAGAAGTTTGATTTCTTCTTCATATTTATCTTGCTTTTCAGAATACTTTCCCAAGAACGCCCGGAGTGACTTGAGGTTGTTGGTGACATTCCTTAGTTCTTCCAGGTAACCACATTGTAGTTCAGACACATCTGAGCACTCCTCAGCTCGCTCCAGTTCACCCTCTAGAATAACCAATTAACAAGCCACCTCCTTCTATTTGTGGTCAGCCTTCTCGGCAATATGTTTGGCCTGTTTGAGCTGCATCTCCTGGATCTCCGTCTTCTCCTCATCTTTCACAGCCTGGTTCCCTATCACCTTCATTCCTCTATTACTCTCGTTGGCAGCATTTTGGCCTCCTCCAGCTTCTGCAGGGCTGTGGCCAGCTGCTCCTGGGCTCTGTCCAACTCCTACACAACGAGCTGGATTCAGCAATTAAGAGCCTCCATGTCGCCCTCGGCTTTCTCCCTCCGCTGGCGTTCGCTGACCAGCTGTCCTGCAGGCCCTGCGCCTGTTCCTTCGCCTCGTCTGCCTGCTGCTGCAGGGCCTGGGTCTCGCGCTTCACTGCCTTCAGGGAGTTGAGGCCGGTCATGGCACGTGGGGCACAGTGGGCGCAGGCGGCAGGCGCTGGGCAAGGGCAGTCATGCCCAAGGCACCTGCGGGCTGCTCCTCTTCCCCGGCCAGCCCGGACCCCTGCCACCCGTGGGGCCTATGAGGTCAGCGAGGCCCAGGCCTGACGTCAGCGCCCCAAAGTAGGTGGTTTGATTAAAGATACTGATTTGTATCTGCAACAATACTGCAGGAAACTTCCTCGCAAACACATTCACACATAAAGAACATAAAAGAACCTCATTCGTAGGTTTTTCTAGTTGTTTTTCCACAATTATTGTTCATAATTTTTAATCTGATGGAAGTAAATATATAAAGCTATACATATGATAAAACTGTATAGAGAAATACTTAGAGGTTCCTTAGAGATCCTCCCAAATGCTCCCCTTAAGGTTCCCGTTATATTTTGAAATTTGAAATCCCCACCAAGGCAGTTAACCCAGGGAGCCAATCAAGCTCCTAGTTCATTTCTTTGGCTCAACACAAAATAAAGCTTTTTTTTCATTTTTTACATTTTTACATTTTACTTAGAACGTCTGCTGCCCTAAACCTCTCCCTCTAAGATGAACAAATCCTGGTCATCTTGGCTGACTAATACAGAATTTGGTACAAGGAGTGGGTACCAAATTTGGTACCAAAGAGTGGGTACCAAAAATGTCTGTGTGTGCAGTAGAATTCAAACTACTTTCTATTTCTAAAAAATCATTGTGATCCCTAGAACTCCAAAGCTACTTCCATTCTAACTTTCTTTGCCACAGTAAAACTTTGGTGTCCCAAATAAAATGCCATATTTTGCATTCTCAACTTTTTCTTTCCCAAATACATATAGACAGGAAAACAGAAAAAAAAATGACATATAAATACATAAAAATGTACACTGAGCAAAATATTTAACAAATATTTATTTATTATTGACCTCAATGATCTATAAGAAATAAATCACAACAGATATTACCAATAATAATATTACATTTTTATTACTGATATTTCAACTTTATTTTCAGATTTTTCATATTTCACATGGTGAATATGTGTTCGTCTTTTGTTATATTTATCATTATATGTTACTATTTTTTAAAATTTGACCCATCTATTCTTAGACTTCTGCTTGCCAGGTCATAAAATGTCCAGTTGTTGTTTCTCTTCAAGGTAGCTGTGCTGCTTAGTTGCCTCATATCCTGGTCCCTGAGTTCATTTACCCTGTAGAAGGTTGGGAGGGGATGGATGCCAGACGCTGCTCAATGTCAGGCAATGGAGAGTTCAAGAAAGGGGAGAGGAGGGAGTAGCCTTTGTGTAGAGAGGCTGCAGCATCCCAGAACCTATGGACACTCACCTGTGGAGTCTTAAGTGCCAAGGAAAGCTTTATGTCAGGGCTTTACTTTCAAGCCTCCAGGAACATACAGAATTGGGATCAGACTGGGATCCACTGGTTCTGGGGCCTTCAGAATGGAGGGTGTGTGTGATTGCCTGGGCATGTCACTCCCAACCTGTTGTCCCAGTTCCTCACCCAGCAGGGATTTTGTGCAGCTCTGACTTTACCCTTGTTGACACTACTTTAAAGACCTGAACTTTGCCACAGATTACTGGTATTAGGGTAGGTAGGCAGCTTTTCAGAAGGCAATGAGTGAGGAGAGCCCAGTGCAGAATTGAAAGCACTTCTCTTCAGCCTTGCTCTCACAGGTGTGGCAGGCAGCCTGTGCTCCAGGCTGCAACTAGCTACTCACCTTCTCCACTATACACAAACATAAATGCACACATATATACACACACATGCACATCCCAGGCCAAAAGAATTCTCCCTCCTCCCAGAGGTTTGCCATGATTGGGGGTTTGTCTATTCCTGGATACTATGTTTTCCTCTGCAGCTTTTCAGGGACAGATTTCATGGGACAGAGCAAACAGACTCTGCTAATTTAACATCTTGTTAGGAACAGGACCCAAGTTTTGTGTTTTCAACTTCATTTAATATCAAAAGTGTTTTCCAGAGCTCTGACAAGTGCTGGATCCCTGAGATTTGTGGCTCCTGAGCCCTTCACTCAAGGAATACCATGGAGACTCTGTTTGGCTCATTTATTCAAAATCTCAACTTTCAGTCCTCCCTGAACACCAAGCCTGCTGCTAAAAGCCCCATTCACAGGTCCAGCTCTGCCTGTGCCCCTCCCAGGCTCCATCAGCTTCCAAGGCCCATCGACTCTAGTCTAACTCTAAAACACATTAAACTCTCAATACCTCAATTCTCTAAAACACTTAAACTTTTGATTCCTCAACTCTCTAAAACACATTAAACTCTCAATTCCTCAATTTGATTTTTCAGAGTCCCTGACTGGACTCACATTCCCTTTCCAGCATCACCTCCACTGCTCCCAGCACTTTCTCTGTACCTTAGTCATGCTGTTCTCCATGCACCTCTCTGCCCTGGCTCAGAGAGGAAAGAAGAGAACTGAAGTCCCACCTTCCTTGAGCATGGGGATTCCCACTGTCTATCACATCCACATCATGGGAGCTTTCTCTGAATGGAAGTTCTTAAACCAGGGATTATACTTAGAAATCCTAGAGATATCCACAAAGCAAATGCTAAAATGATGGGGAAGTTTTAGAGCCTCCCTCCAACAGCACTGTTGGCTGTTCAGCACATGTCCAGGCCCATCTAAGGGCCGCAGGAGCAGTGTGCTGTGGGAGAAAGAGCACTGGGATGGTAGTCAGGGTATAGGGCCCTGGTTTGGTTCCTCCCAGCCATGCCTAATTGGAAGTGAAGTCCTGGGAAGGAGGGCAGAGATGAGGGAGGATCACATTAATCCCAACCAAGAAGTTGATAGGGTACCTGGCTCTGCCATCCAGCTCTCTACCCCTGTTCCATGGGAAGGGCTCAGGAGCAACTCAACAATGTTGACAGATTTATTCTGGTGTCTCAGCAACACAACTTTCCTGAAGTGGCTGCTGTGGACCTCCTCATCCAGGGAACTTCTCTACAGCTTCTCCATGCAGGTGAAGGACAGGGAAGAGGCAGTCAGGATGAAGGGGTTCTCTGGCCCATTGGGTCCACTCAGAAATATGTACTGATGTATTACTAAGGAAGAGCTGTGTACAAGTCCCATGATCATGATCATGACTAGAACTCTGAGTACTCCATAAATGAGTTATTAACAAAAAATATCTGTGTGTGCATGCACACCTACACATGAAATTACACACACACACACAATTGCTTAATCTCCTTAGACTCCAAGAGAGAACCTTGGGACAGGGCCCTAGCACTGCATGTGCTCTGGGAGCCATTTCTGGCGAGGATAGCAGGCCTTCAGAGGAGAATCTTCAGGAGACCATAGAGTGAGTAAGCTCCTGCTTGGGTATGTGTCTCTTCCCTGACCCTCATAGGGACTTTGGAGATGGCACTGGTGGGAAGGCATGCACAGGATCCTGTCTGAAGCTTGCAAAGAGGGGTGATTCTGAGGCTTCCAGAGTCTACAATGGTGACTAGAGAAATCAGAGTGGAGAGAAGACATCCCAGCATCACTGAAACCATCATAATCATGAATCTCTGGGCACAGTTCTTGCCCCAGACTGTCAGTCCCAGATGATCCTCATGCAATGGAGTTAATCCCTTTATTTACACATGAAGATACTGAGGCTCAGAGAGGAAGGGATGTATAAATGTTCACAAAGTGAGTCAGAAATTTTATCATGTTTCTCTCATGAGCCTGTTCAGATCCTAAGCCAAAGTTAAAGGTGAAATAGGAAATGTAGTCTGCTTTTTCCATCCCACAGGAGTTTGGTCTATAATCTCTACATTGTAAAGGATATAAGAGGAACCAGTGGTGATAGGGTAACAAAGTCTAAAACCCTCACTCCTTCTAGGCCATGGCCAGGAGTAGGACCTCAGCAGAGAACAAATCACTGATGTCAGAGACCTTCTTGAGTCTGCTGGGATTAAGTGTGACCATGGGCAAGTTTCTTCTTCTGGTCTTTAGACTACAATAAATGATGGCATTTATTCAAGAATCCTATGAAATGATATCTAAAATTATGTTCATTAGGACATTTATTGATAATAGCCCCAAACTGGAGCCAGTCCAGATTTCCATCAAAAGAAGAATATATAAACAATGGGTAGTAATTCATACAATTGAAAATTACAAAATATTTAAAAAAATTAACTACTGTTATATACAACATTCTTCTACTGAGGAGTGAAAGAAGCCTTACACAACAGAGTTAATAAACTGTGATTTGATGGATATGAACTACTTAGAACAGGAAAAACTTATCTGTGGTGGGAAACAAAATCAGGACACTGGTTGCCCTTGTAGGAATAGAGGTCAGATTTACTAGGTGGGGGTTGACATGAGAGTATTTTCTGGAGTAAGGTTAATATCCTATAACTTGATAAGGTTTGGATAAATAGGTTTATATTTTTATGTTTGTTAAAACTCATCACTTAAGATATGTGTATTTCATTGTATGTAAATATTAAGTAAAAATGACTGCTAAAAATAGTGAACCCTAAAAATATTCATTCCGAATTATTTAGGTAAAAGTTTACTGATGTCTGCAAATTTTCTTGAAGTAGATAAAATTTATCAATGGGGCATGTGATAAAGCAAGTGCATTCAAATGTTAAGGGTAGAATCTCTATTGTGGGCTATATGTATCAAGTGTAAAATTCTTTCAGCTTTCCATTATTTTTGAAATATTGCATGATTACATGTTGGAAAACTGAACCTTTATGAGTCTCTTCCTATATTCATGTTTTGTGCAAGTCCCTAAGCAAAGAGAAAGTTCAGGGTAACTGAATCTGTTGGGATCCTGAGATAAATGGGAAAGAAGTCTTTTAAAAGCAAAACCAATGCAATATTGGAACAGTCTCCAGCACTCCACATTCCTTTAGAGACAAGGAAACACCTTCCCTCTGTGTTCACTCCCCCTACCCCTCTCCAGCCTTCTGGATAGATGGAGGGAGGCCTTCCTTACAAAGATCAGAGGGAGCCACAGAGCACAAGGAGAATGGACATTACCATGTGAAGGACAAAGAGCTCCTTGAGTGTGCCCAATTAGGGTAATTGTTAGTACCACAGGAGGAGACAAACTTTCTGCTGACTATTCCCTTATGAAGAACTACTAGTGTGAACTCACATATTCCTTCATCTGCTTTGGTGGGAAGAAAAGCACTAGTTAAGGCTGAGTATACATTTCTTTATGTCTTCCTTTTGCAGATCCAGAACCTGTGACTGTGGTATTAATTAGGGCTCTGAAAAAAAGCACATTTTCTTTTGGACTTGCACCAACTGCACTGACCATGTGCCACATTCCAGTTTCTTCAAGTGTTCATCAGCTTTTTATCTGACCCTTCCATTTCTTAGGGGGATTGAAGAGTTCTGCATCATTTTCAACACCTGTACCTCCTGAGGGTTTCTCTTTCTACTCTGGTGTTCTGCATACAGTTTATACTGCCTGGTGCACTCTCTCACAGCCTCCCTTCTATTATTGTCAGCCAGTGGTCACAGGCCTTTCTGAAGTTCCCATAATACTTATTAGGGTCACTGAGCTCCTGATGTTCTCCCTATTGTCAATGCTATGAGCATGTGAATTTTGACATTTCCTTCCTTACCCCAACAGGTTCCAACTTGGCATTTCTCTTTCTTTAGCTGCCCAAAAAATAGAGAAGGTGCATATGGAATGGAAGTAGGGGACCTGAGTCAGTGCCTGGGACCCAGGTGAGGCACAATAAGAGCAGCTCCCTCAGCAGGGTCAACATTGAAGGTTAAGGGAAGGAGGGACCAGCAGAAGGAGGAGGAGCAGGGGAGTCTCCTCTCTGTGCCCAGACTCCTCTGTCTGCACAGACCCTGCATCCAGGCTTTTATCTCTGCCCCCACTTGTTTGGCCAATGCCTGAGGGTCAGGATACATCACAATAGGACATCTGTGACTTTTCCTTAATCCCCTGTGTGACTCCCCAGCCTGATTCTTTACCTGGATGTCCTTGCTTACCAAGCATACTCCCCCATCATTTCAATGACACTCATCCCTGTCTATTAAGGAGAAATCCACAGTTTGTAGGTGAATTTATTGGGCATCAGCACCACACTGCCATTTTGAATCAGAGCAGATCTCCAACCCAGTGCTCATAGTGCAGGGCACAGGGATCAGGAAGGGTCTCTTAAGTCCATTGGGGGGCTGCTTAAGCACAGGAGTTGTAGTCCTTCCCCTCCTCCAATGCTTATATTCCACCCCTCTGAATCCATGTCCCATGTCCAGAGACTGTGGTTACCATGGTGGAAGTAAACAAAACTCAGCAAAGCCTTTTTTCCTTTTATTTTCTTTCATAAACATGACAAACATTTCTTCCTGTTTGTCTTTACTTAATAAGGTGAGGTGTTCCTGGGTCAAGTGCTAGAAAAAGATACAAATCCAGAAATACAAATCTGCATTCAGGGTTGCTTATGTCCTGTGTTTGTCTAGTTGAAAAGGAATCAGAGGCTGATTGCATTTGACAATATCAAGGTGTTATTCACACACATGCCAAAGTCCAGGGTCAACAAGAGTAAAATTTGGTAATCCATCCATTGTGGTCTCCTGCATTTTTATTGGGACCCTGATAAACTGCTCTTTGTGTATAAGTGTAGTAATAAAACAAAAGTAAAATTGTACTTAAAAGCTCAAGTCTTCAAATTAGATGAACTTTGTCCTGAGTTGATGATGTCCACAGGGACTGGAAGAAGCAAACTGAAGTTCCCCCTGAAGGAGATTAGCACGACTCTAGGCCTCACATCTCTACAGTTTTGAAATATAATGTCAAACAGATAATTTAAAAATGACCAGGTAAAAAAGGAAACAAGATATTATGTGTGAGAAGAAGCAAAATCACACATTGGAAACTAGAGGCTGACATATTAGATGGAGAACGTAATGTAACTATACTTTTCATCTTCAAAGACATAAAAGCTAAACTTAAAAATTTTGCTAGTGTACTGGAAAGTTTAAAATGTGACACAAAGGAATATATAGATATTTATACACACACAAAAAAACTAAAAATCTAAAAATAAAATTGAATAATGGAGAAGTCAATGAATAAGAAAAACAGATTAAATATATCAGAACAGAATGATAATCAGAAGAATAAGCCTTGAAAAATATTTTAAAAAATTAAGCCTGAGGAAAATAATGGAAAATATAGAAGAGAGTGTATGAATGATAGAATCACAGAGAATATAATGAGAAGTTGCAACATATATTTAGGTTGGAGTGATAAAAGGAGACAAAACATGGAATAGTTCAGAAACTGTATTTGAAGAGATAATGTCTAATAATTTTCAAAAATTCATGAGACATTGATTCATAGACTCAAGAAGCCCAACAAAACCCAGAAGGAAAAATCAAAATAATTGCACACCTAGGCATATATTTGTAAACTTGAAAGAAAATCTTATAAACAGCTAGAAAATAAGGATACAAACAGTGAAAGGGTAATAAATGAAAAAGCTGACTACAAACACCACCAAGGGAAGACAGAAGGCAATGGCATGAGATCTTTACATTGCTATTGTAAAATAACTGCCAAAGTAGAGTTCTATACTGAAAAAGAAGTCCTTCAAGATGTGGTGAAATATACACTTTTCCAGGCAAGTAAAAGCTGAGAAAGTTTGCCAGCACCAACTAATTTTCTCAAGAAATGTGAAAGGATATTCTTCTGGCAGAAAGAAAATAATGCCAGATGGAGGGTTCAAGATAGAGGATGGATTGAAGAACAATAATTGTTAATTAAACTCAATGAATATTGAATGGATAAAGAATAATAATGATATCTGTGGGTTAGAATATCAATAAATTATTAAAATATATGATGTATTTCAAAAGATGAGCAAATAGATCTAAAGTGTTTTAAAATACATTATTTGTGAAGTCGATAAGGAATAATGTCAGATTTGATAAGGCAAATTGTAATTTCTCAGTTAGTATCTAAAAGAATATTGCGATAGTGCATCTCATCCAAATTAATAGAAGAAAAAAATTGAACAAAAATAATCAGTCCAAAAGAAAGCATTCAGGAGGGAAAAAAGAAAATAGAACAGAAAGCACAAATAGCACATGAAAATAAGTCAGATTTAAATAAGTATTTATACTGACTTATGAATTATATTTCATATAATTATATTTAACATTTGTAATTAATGAATATGTGCTCCTCTTAAACAAAATTGTCATGTAGATTTAAAAACAAGTATATTTATATAAATATAAGAAGCTCATTTATGACATACAGCAAAGTGTAAAAGGTGGAAAAATATACCATGTAAAACTTTAAAAATAGTAAATTTTATTTCACTTTGACAATATCAAACAAAAGAGCTACTAAGGAAAATATTAAAAATTGAGTGCCCTTTCATAATGATAAAAAGATTTGAATTCCCAAGAAAACATAGCATTTTTTTAGAAATTGTGTGTTAACAAAACAGTCATGCATACCATATATGATTCCCATACATTACTCCACCAACAACACCTTACATTGTTGTGACACATGTGCTACAAATGATGAAAGAACATCATCATAATATTACTGCTACTGCAGTAATCTATAGTCCATAGCTTATATTTGGTGTATTTTTTCCACAAACCATCCTATTATTAATACCATATATTAGAATTGTATATTTGTTATAGTTCATGAGAGATTGTTCTCATATTTGTACTGTTAACCACAGTCCATCATTCATCACAGGGGTTCACTGTGTTATATAGTCCCCTGCCTTGTACAATCCATCCAGAGTGTACACTCAGTGGCTCTCAGTTTCATCACAGAGTTGCGCTGTCATCAGTTCTGAAAACAGAATTTTAAAATGTGTACACAAAGAATAGCATTGCTTTTGAATGGTGACAGAAATAAAATAAGTCACAGATTTGAGGACTATTTTTATAATGCTCAGCAATTGATAGAATAAGCAGAGAAAATATAATGAAGATATTTAATATTTGATGACTGTGAATTATAAATTTAACTTAATGCACAATATACAGAACAGCAAAGTACACCTTTTTCCATGCACTTAAGCAAGAGGGGCAAGAGGGGAAAGGGACTACAGTTTTGTCATAGGCGTTGCTGAGCAGGGAAAGAAGGTGGAGGCAAAGAGAACAGATATGGACTTGTTCTGATGATGGGGCACATGGTATGCTGATGGGATGGATGTGGGGTGGAGGGAAAGCGAAAGTCAAGAAAGGTGACAAATCTGTCACCAGGACCCCTGTCAGGTGAAGTTCCTGAATATGGAAAGTGGGAGCCAGTGGAGGAGAAGGTTCCTGGGAGTAGCCCAGAGTTCCGTGTTGGTATGCTGGACATCCACAAGGAGGCATCATAAATCAGCTCTGTGTCTATCAGGACTGCACAGAGAGGAATGGGATAGATAAATAAATGCAGCAGTACATGCCAGTATAGACCGTATTTAAAGCCAAGGCACTCCAGCAAGGGAACATGGTGCTGAAAAAGGAAAGGAGTTCAAGGACTGAGCCCTGAGGAAACACTTATGCTGAGAGGGTTTGGAGAAACACAGAACCCAGCAAAGAGGCTGAGGGGAAAAGGCAGTGAAGTCAGATTAAAAACAAACAAACAGAAGAATGTGGTGAACCAGAAACTAACTGATTTTTTAAAAAATTAAATATACTTAGATTACATAAATGTTACATAAAAAATGTAGGACATTCCCATATGCCCCACTCCCTCCCCTCCCCACACTTTCCCACATTAACAACATCATTAGTGAGGTGAGAATGACTGTCAAATGCAGCTGATGGAGTAAGTTAGACGAGGAAAATATGGTGGTAATGGAAATGTTCTAAAATTGGATCGTGGTGAAGGTTGCATAGCTCTGTACATTTACAAAACAATGTGTATTTAATTTTATAAATTTTAAGTCATGTTGATAATACCTCGATAATTGTTTTAAAAATATTCACATACACCTGCCATATGATTAAGCTTTTCTACTGCCATGTAGTCACCCAGGGAAATGAAAACACGTGTTTATAAAAAGGACTTGTACATGGAAATTCATAATATCTGTATTCATAATGCTCCAAGCTTGATGCAATGGAAAAATCCACCAAGAGGAAAATAAACATTTTATAACATAGTTATTCAATGCCAAAGCAGAGAGAAATGTTGACCCACACAACAGCATTAACAAATTTCAAAAAGTTATTTTGAGGTAATGACACATGCACCAGAGTGTATTCTTATTTATTGCATTTTTACGAATTACAAAAAGTGGCAAAAATGATGTGTGGTGATAGAAATCAGAACAAAGGCTGCATATGTATGGAGGAGCTTGGGTACCGATTGAAGGTACAGGAGTTAATTTCTGGATCAATGGAAATGAATGATTTAAATCTTGATAGGGTTTTTGGATACTGTGGGGTACAGGGGAGTGAAAAGGTTTAAAACTTGAAAGCCATTCAGTTAAGATTGACATTTCACTGCATTTTAATTTTACATCACTTAAAAAAAAAACAATTAAAAAGAGAGAAAGAAGAATGATCATTAGAATGTAATGGAGACAAGGACATTTTATTTTCCAAGTCTCCCCTCCTCCACCTTCCCCCAGACCCTCTGACTGATGACCTGTCCAAGCTGCCAGTTCCTGTGTGTTCCAGGTGGAATCCTGGGGAATTCTCTGTGGTTTGTTGTGGCTGACAGATACATGGTTACTAGGCAGAGCCCTGTGGGTGGCTACAGTGCCATAGAGGGCCTGTGAACCTCTTGCCTGACATTGGGTTAATCATTGGGAAGCTGCAAGAGGTGGTGATGGAGCTCCTGCTAAATGATATGAGTCCAGGCCTCACATTCCACAGCGTCCATCTTTCATTGGCTTACTGGTGAGTCCCTCATTGTTGTTCAGACTTGTCCAGTCTGTGGGAAGCCAGATTTATATAAAACAAGAAAAGCAGCTTGCTGACACACTGCCAGCTACTTTATAGGATTAGTTCACTCAAATAGTTTTGCAGAGACTGTGCCATCTTTTGATGCCAGGCTAGCGAAGGAGACTTTAACCTACAGAAAGGCAAAGAAAATTAAGGAGATGCTGAGGAGGTAACTGTACTCACCCAAAAAATAAGGAAGATGGAATATAAGACTCCAAACTAGAAGAGGTGATAATGAAGATGTTAGATACACTGAAGTCTCTAAAAGGGGTCATGAGAACCACCAAAGCACAAGGTATTTTCCAAACTGAACATGTGACCCCCATCTACCCTCTGATGGCCTTCTTCTGGGGGGGTCTGGGAGTTAAAGCACAGCTGTCCCCTCCTCTCCACTCAAGCCTCTAGAGCCTCCAGGTTGTGTTCAACTACCAGCCTCCCTCTGAAGGTCCTGGAGGCCAGTGGATACAATGGGGCCCTCTCCATTGACTGGAGTTCCTCCATCTCATCTTGAATAGAGCCATGCTAATTCCTTCTTTTCAATGAAAAGACTCTCAACTTCTAGAAAAACACCAGGAAATGTGGGACTTTCTTTCTTATCAAAGAAAGTTGGAATTATCTCCCAGTAATCAATGTCCTACTATTTAAACCTTTACTCAAACTGAAATTTGATCAAACTATATATCCCAAAACAATATTTTCTGTTTTATTTATCAATTTATATCTTAAGTGATCTTAAATGATTTATTTCTACTTTTTTATTCTATCTATATATTATAAATATTGGTATTTTAATTAAAAACATATATACTTTTAGCCATAAGAGACATTTAAAAATCAGCAACAATGGCATACTTAAATTCCTAATAGTCACAATTCCCAAATAAATTCAACTTTATTTTTTTAACTAAATATGTATTCATTAAAAGCTTAAAAAATAAAAGTTCTTTTGTGGTGTAAACTGTATTCTTAAAAGTTTATATCATTTAAAATTTATATTCTAAAATAAGAAAGGTTAAAAAATAAAATTGGCAAGTTCACATGTAGATGATTTTCTTTCTCTGCCATGAGCTGCACTGAGAGTTTTCTGACCATGAAGAAATCTTCTTTGGACAATTTGTAGAAATCTCCACATCCCACCCCTCATGTCTCTCCCTCACTATCTGACACACCTCACAGGAAAGCTGAGGGAGCAACAAGGATTTCTCTCCCACATTACTAGTTTCATTTTGAAATGCATTGGCACCCCCTCTATAGACAATGAAAACTAATTGGGGATTATTAGTGATGGTGGAAGGAAAACAGAAGTGACATTTTAAGGATTTGGGGTGGGGAAATAAGACAAAGGACAGAAAAATCATAACATAAATGATTTCTCCTCAAAATAGAGCTTCTATCTGGGTATAGAATGGTAAAAGGAGAAAGAATGTTGCTGTCCTCGTGGAGCTGATATTTGGAGGGGGGTAGATACTGAATAGGGAAATTAAACAGAGCACAGAGGATGTCATGTGAGGATAAAGGTAAGGAAAAGAATCACAAGGAAAGGCAAAAGTGATGGATGTGGGAATGCAGGGCTTGGGAGGAGAGGTCAGGGAATCCCCTGTAAAGAGGGGACACCTGAGCAGTGAACCAACCTGGGGACAAGTGCTGCAGGTTGAAGGTACAGGACAGGTGATAGCTATGATGGGGGTGTGAGAGGGGTGTGTTTGAGGATCAGCCAGAGGCCTGAGAAGACTAAATGCAGTGAATGAATGGTGGCCAGAGGGGTGGGGGAGGGGTGTTAAATGCTGTCATAAGGGTAAAGAATTTAATTTTAATTTAACAGAACAGTGGCTGTGATGAGGGGAAAGGGGTATAGAGGAAGAACAGGTGGAGACCCTGACAAGGACTCTTTGAGATGATGTTGATTGCTGCACTGGGGTGGGGGTGTGGTGGGAACAGTGGAGACAAAGAGTGGTCAGCTCCAGGACCTGTTCTGCAGAGACCTACAGGCTGCTAAGGCCTCTATGTGTTCCTTCCTTCCCTCTCTTTAGTGAGAGTTTTGTTCTCTACCTCTCAGGACAGAGTCTGTCCTCAAGTATCTGGTGGTCCTGACCACCCTTTCACACCCCTGTGCTTGAGAAGAACAGCTGAGTGGGGCTCTGTGTGCCTCGGTGGGGCCTGTGTCTCTCAGGGCTCCTGGGGGTTCACTGGCTGAGGACCCACATGGATTTGAGGCGGTTGCCTTGGGCAGCTTCAGATTTCCACCAAAGCATCCTCCAGACTCCTACCTCAGTGTAGTGAGCCTGGCCTCCAGCATTCTGGGAACTAAGGAGGGTCAGCAGGAGATTGGCTCAGTCCAAAGGCTTTCCTTGGGGCTCTGCTTTCAGTTGGCTTCTCACCCCCTCCTCACCTATACCTGCTTCTACAAGTTCACAGTCTCTATCTTTCCCATCTAGGGCTAAGCTGGGGTGGAAAGGGGTCAGATACACACCTGCCTGTGCAGATTGGGATGAAATCCATTTGTCTAACTCTCCTCTTCTATGTTTACTTACTACTATTTACTTATAGTTTCTGCCTAAGTAACAGACCAATCATGTTTAATATTGCTAAGCCCGGCCCTGAGTTGCTGGAGATGGGTTCAGTCTAGTAATGGGCAGCTCTCTCTTTCCACTGAGCATGGAGCCTGGTGTCTGCTTTGGAGACTGGCCCAGAGTGTTCATGCTCAGTCCCCACCTCAGACTATCAGGGCAGGTCCTTTGACTGTGGCTTGGGTTCAGGTCCTGGCAGGGGCTCTGCACTGGTTTGGGTCAGGGCTGGTGCAGAGGACAGAGGGCATCCTGGGGAGAGACTGGGCATCTCTGTAGGGGCAGGATCATCTGATCAGTTGGAGCTGCAGGAGAGCTCCAACCTCAGTGTGAGATTTGGAAAAAATGGGCACCCATGGTGGGGGCTCCAGTCTTGGGGCACCCCCATAAGTGTGGTGAATGGGGTCATGGCCAGAGTGTGTCTGTAAAATGGGTGTTCATGGCAACAGGTTAGGGCTGGATTTTAACCTGTGTTGTAAACCTCAGGGAAGGTGTGTGGTGGGAGACTGTGATTTTCTAATTTCCAACCTAAGCTTTGGAGTGCTAGAATTAATCTCTAGTATGACACACCTTTATTTAGCTGCTGGGAAACTGATAAGTGTGGGATCCCATTGAGCAGCATTGTCCCTTCCTGCTTGTTGGGATCTAGGCTTCTGCCTAGTATCAGGCTATTTGCAGTTCCCATTGGCTGGGGCTTAACCTACTTAATAATAATAATATCCCTTATTACATTGAAGATTTAACTACTGGCAGGAATTTAGTTCAGCTGTAGTTTATGTAAGGAGTAATCACTTACATTTTAAAATAATATTAAACTTAGAATGAGTGAAGACCTCAGTGAATAGAATGTACAGACAAAAACCCATTTCTTTCATTCATATAATGGTTGTTAAAAAGTTAACATTTTACAGTCTTTGCTCTATATCTCCCAACCTCTCTTTTTTTCCTGAACTTTGTAAGCAAGTTGCTAAACTGTTGCCTCATAACCCCTGTATATGTTAGAGTTTGTCCTTCAAATCAAGACGACTCTCCTACATTTAAAAATGTCACCCATTAATTATTTTTAATTAACATGATACATCACTATCATCCATTCAAGTTTCACCTCCATTTAGAGTTCACCAATTGTCCAGTTAGTTCTTTACAACAGGCTACAGCTCACAGTGGGGTAGTGCATTTAGCTGTCATGTCTCTTTAGAATCCTTCAATCAGCAACAGTGTATGTCTTTCCCCTATTTTCAGATACTTAATGTTTGTGGAGGATATGGCTCAGTATGGGTTTCTCTAATGTTTCCATGAGATTGGATGTAAGTATGTATCTTTGTTCATAATACCACTGAAGGGATACTATGTTCTTCCCTGTATATCATGTTGGGGAGCTGGGGAGTGCACGGTGTCCATTTGTCCTATTACTGGTGATGGTAGATTGATCTTCTGGCTAAAGTGTAGTCTGCCAGGCTTCTTCATAGTGTTATCTTTATCTTTTCCTTTTTGTAATGAGTAAATATTTTGCAGGGACATATTTGAGACTACGTGAATATCTTGGTCCCTCTCAAATTTTACCCAGTAGTTTTAGCATGCATTGGTAATTCTTCACTGAGACAATTATTACCATAATATTTGCAAAATCTGATTTTCAGAACTCCATCAAGCCTCTTCATTAGTTAGTGGACATTCTATTTTAAGAGTTTTCCCTTCTCCCTTATATATTATTTATGTATATCACCATGAAAACAAAGATTCCTATTTTATTGCTATCTTTAGCCATTTTGATGCTCCACTACCCCTGACTTGGTCACTGGGAGCCACTTGAAGTTGTCCCTGTGCCTTTCTGTTATCTTACCGTCTTTGAGCACTTCATTAACTTATGGTACAATGAGTTCCAGGTTCTCCTTTTACTTTCACTGATTTTGGTGATTTCTTCAGGAAACTATTTCTGAGGAATAATTACAATAATATTAAAGTTTTTTTAAAAAAAACTCCTGGTAGGTATTTTATTTGGAAGGATTTCTGTCAAAAGAACGAAGAGCTAAAGAGATTTTAAATTTTCTTGTAATAAATTCATCTAATTGTCTTGCATGATTATTATCACAGTAATAACTCTACTCTTTTAAATTGCTTGTACTTCTCAGTAGAAATAGCCAATCCGGTAAGGTAACTTTAAAATTTCTTTTGAAACAGCAACCCTCCATTTCATCTGGGGTTTTTTGTTTGTTTGTTTGTTTGTTTCATTCTAAAAACATTTTATTGAAGTATATCATTCATACATGAACATACATAAACATTGAGTGTTTAACAAACATTGTGAACTTACAAAAAACATGCATAACATCATACAGGGCTCCCACACATCACCCCACCACAAACACTTTGATTGTTGTGATACATTTGTTAACAAATTATGAAAGAGCATTGTCAAAGTATTACTACTAACTATATTCCATATCTTACTCATCTATACTATTTTTAAGGATTGATTTATTTATTTACTTTTATCCATTTTTAGCCCCCCCCCCCATTTTTGCTGTTTCTGTGTCCATTCACTGGGCAACTCTCTGTGTCCATTTCCTGCCTTGTCTTCTCATCTTTCTCCTCCTGTCTTCACTGGGATACAGTCCTCAGAACCTCCGATGTGGGACATCCTACTGCCTGTGTCTCCTTAATTCTTGGTTTTTTGACACTTCTCATCTTGGCTCTCCCTTGTGTCACTCTCCTGTTATATCATCATCTTGCTGCATGGCTCATGGGGCCTGATGGCGCACCCATACAGAGGGCCTGGGTGCTCACCTGCGAGTGGGTATGCCTTCTATATATATTTTTTATTTTTACTGGGAGGTCCTGGAGATCAAACCCAGGTCCCTCCACATGGGAGATGGATGCACAACCATTTGGGCCACATTTGTTGTCCTGCTATATCTCTTAAGGTTGACCAAAGATAGCTAGAGTTATAGTCATTTCCCGTACAGGATAGTCATATAATAAATCAGGCTTGGTTTATCACCAGCATTCTAAAAACCAGACCTAGGGAGAAAAACTAGGTCTGGGGACACAAGCATGGTTTCTAACATACCAAATGTTTAGCCTAACTTGATTATCACAAAATCAGAACAGCGATAATATTCACCTCCTCCATTTCATCTTAACTTAATGCCTCTAATAATAAGGGACACTTCTGCCACCACTTCATGCAAGCATGTCATTCTTTGGAGGCTCAGGCAAGCACACTTTTTAACTTACTACTTCCATTTAATGATACTCTGTCATTGGGCACATCCTGGATAAGTTTTCTGATTACCCAGGACCCAGGATCTGATAAGGATTTCTAGACTCAGGAGGATCTGAGAGCTCTTGGTAATCCTTACCCTTTCCATTTCCAGCAAGGCCAAATAGCATATCAGAAGTTGCCTTTTGAAGGACTAGTTCTGGGTTTTGTCTGGGAACTTTGTGGCCTAAAAGCACATAGCTCTTCTTTCCATATGAACCAATATAGAGGTCCCAGGAGGATGTGAAGATGTGGAATATGTTGGCACCAATATGCATATAGCTTAGTAAACCACTAGGCTTCCTTTTTGGTGGTGGGTGATTTAAGGACAGTAAAATCACCTGTACTGCCTCAGGGATCCAGTGCTGGCTTGAGCTGATATACTACCAAAGAAATTGACCTTTTGAGCTGGGCCTTGCATCTTGTTAGATTTATGGCCCAATCAAATTGTTGAATCACAGTTAGCAAGTCCCTAAGCAGTTTGTTCCTTGCACTGACCCACCAACATGAAATCATCAGTATAATGGAGCACTTGTAGTTCCCTGGGCAGGGATAGCTTACTCAATTCCTGCCCAACCCACTTATGGCAGATAGTGATCGAGTTTAAATACTCATGTGGCAGTTCAACAAAGTTCCACTGTACATCTTGCATTGGAAAGAAAATTGAATCTGGTTCTCCTCCCAGAGTGGGAATGCAAAAATGCATTCACCAGATCTAAACTGCATATCAAAGATCAGGGGAAGCCATGATGGTTTCCAAGTGTGTCACAATGTATGGGATTGCAGGAGCCAAAGGCAGCACTTCTGCATTCAAATGCCAAGAGTCTACAATTAGTTACCATGCTCCACTTGCCTTTTCCATTGGCCACACCAGGCTATTATAGGTGGAGATGGTGGAACAGCGGATAGATGCAGAAAGTAGGTCTTTTATGAGTTCCTTTTCTCCACCAGGAAAGCAGTTTGCCACTGTTGGACAATGCAAGGAGGTGGGAACACTGTGGGTGCTGAGTCCAACTCTCCCCAACCATATTAGATTCCCCAGTTTGCCCCCTGTAGGCACCAGTTATTGTATATTGGGCTACTTTATCATGTACTGAAATAGTGTTGTTGCGCATTGTAACATAGAGGTCAGGCGGGCTCAAAAGAAACAATCCTCAGAAACAAATCACATCACACCATTTTGTAACAGTAGTCATATGGAAATTCTTCCTGGGATGGCCTGGTGACATTTAGGCTTTCAATAAAAAGGAAGCATTTCTCTCTCAAGGTTGAGGCACTCTGTATGGGGAGTTCTTGAGCTTCAAAAGATGTCTAGCATGGCCAGTCACCCCTCTCCTCCTTTTCTTTTTTTTTTTTTTAAACTTTATTTTGTACATTTAATAATTGAAAATATAAACAATTAAAAATTAAACAGAAAATACAATTGAATAAAAACATACATTTTTCAATTAAATGTACTGATACATATAAATTTTTTTAATTGTACAGAATGTTACACAATATATTTGGTTCATAGTAATGCAATCATACAGTATATGTCCTTGTGTCTGGTTTGCTTCACTCAACATAATGCCCTCCAGGTTCATCCATGTTGTCATATGTTTTATGACTTCATTTTTCTTACAGCTGCATAATATTTCATCATGTGAATAGACCACCATTTGTTTATCTGTTCATCTGTTGATGGACACCTGGGTTTTTTCCAACATCTGACAAACATGAATAATGTCACTACGAACATTGGTGTTCAGATGTCTGTTCATGTCACTGCTTTCAGTTCTTCTGGATATGTACACAGTAGTGGTATTGCAGGGTCATGTGGCAAGTCTATATTCAACTTCTTTAGGAACTGCCAAACAATCCTCCAAAGTGGCTGTACCATTCTGCATTATGGTGGTAACGTGAATAAGTCAATAAGTGTTCCTATATCTCCGCAACAAGTGTACAGTGAATAAGTGTTCCTATCTCTCCACAACATTTTTAGTTCTCTCTCTAATAGTGGCCATTCTGATAGGTGTGAAATGATATCTTATTGTAGTTTTGATTTGCATTGCCCTAATCATTAGTGATATTGAGCATTTCTTCATGTGTTGTGCTTTTGTCATTTGTATTTCTTCTTTGAACTAAGGTCTATTCAAGACTTTTGCCCATTTTTAAATTGAGTCATTTGTCTTTTTATTGTTGAGTTGTAACATCTATTTATATATCCTAGATATTAAATCCTTATCAGATATTTAATTTCCAAAAATTTTCTCCCATTGACTTGGTGGCCTTTTCACCCTTTTGACAAAGTCCTGTGAGGTGCAAAAGTGTTTAATTTTGAGGAGGTCCCATTTATCTACTTTTTCTTCTGTTGCACATGCTTTGGGTGTTAAGTCCAAGAAACCACCACCTACTACATGGTCTTGAAGATGTTTCCCTACATTTTCTTCTAGTAGTTATGGTCCTGGCTTTTATATTTAGGTCTTTGCTCCATTTTGAATTGATTCTTTCATAGGGATTGAGATAGGGGTCCTCTTTCATTCTTTTGGTTGTAGATATCCAGTTGTCCCAGCACCATTTGTTGAAGAGACGGTTTTGTCCCATTAATATTAACTTGGTAGGTTTGTGAAAAACCAGTTGACTGTATAGGTGAGGGTTTATTTCTGGACTCTCACTTCTATTCCACTGATTGATGTGTCTATCTTTATGACAGTACCATGGTTCTTTGACCACTGTAGCTTTGTCATATGTTTCATGGTCAGGCAGTGAAATTCCTCCCATATTGCTCTTCTTTTTTATAATGCTTTTGGCTACTTAGGTGCACTTACACTTCCAAATGAATTTGGTAATTGTCTTTTCTAATTCTGTAAAGCAAGCTGTTGGGATTTTGATTGGTATTGCATTGAATGTATAAGTCAGTTTGGGTAAGATTGACATCTTCATGATATTTATTCTTCCAATCCATGAACATGGGATGTTTTTCCATTTGTTTAGGTCTTTTAAAATTTCTTTTAGCATTGTTTTGTAGTTTTCTGCATATAGGTCCTGTACTACTTTGGTTAAATTGATTTTTAGGTATTTGAGTCTTTTTGTTGCTACTGAAAATGGAATTTCCCCCCTGATTTCCTTCTCAGATTGTTCACTACTAGTGTACAAAATCATTACTGATTTTTCCATGTTGATCTTGTATCCTGCTACTTTGCTGAACTCATTTGTTAGCTCAAGTAGCTTTGTCATGGATAATTCAGGATTTTCAAAGGACAGGATCATGTCTTCCACAGTGAGAGTTTACTTCCTCTTTTCCTATTTGGATGCCTTTAATTTTTTTTTCTTCTCTAATTGCCCTAGCTCTAACTTCTAGTACAATATTGAATAACAAAATGACCGTGGGCAACCTTGTCTTGTTCCCAATCTTAGAGGGAAAACTTTCAACCTTTCTCCATTGAGTATCATGTTGGCTGTAGGGTTTTCATGTATGCCTTTTATCATATTGAAAAATTTTCCTTCTATTGCTATCTTTTGAAGTGCTTTTTATCAAAAATGATGCTGGATTTTATCAAATACCTTTTCGGCATTGATTGAGATTATCATGTGTTTTTTTTTTTCCTTCAATTTGTTAATGTGGTGTATTATGTTGATTTATTTTCTTATGTTGAACCAGCCTTGCAGACAAGGAATAAATCCCACTTGGTCATGAAGTATAAGTCTTTTGATATGCTGTTGGATTTGATTTGCAAGTATTTTGTTGAGAATTTTTCCATCTATGTTCATTAGAGAGATTGGTCTGTAATTTTCTTTTCTTGTAATATCTATATCTGGCTTTGGTATTAGTGTAATGTTGGCTTCATAAAATGTGTTGGGTAATTTTCCTTCTTCTTCAAGTTTGTGGAAGAGTTTAAACAGGATTGGTGTTAATTCTTTTTGAAATGCTTGGTAGAATTCATCTGTGAAGTCATCTGGTCCTGTACTTTTCTTTGCTGGGAGATTTTTTATGACAGATTCCATTTCTTTAAATGTGATTTGTGTGTTAAGTTCTTGTATTTCTTGTAGTATCAGTGTAGGTTGGTTGTGTATTTCTAGGAATTTGTCCATTTCATCTAGGTTGTCTAGTTTGTTGGCAAACAATTTCTCATAATATCCTTTTATGATTCTTTTTATTTCTGTGGGTTCAGTTGTAACTTCCGCCTTTTCATTTCTGATTGCATTTACTTGAATCTTGTCTCTTTTTTTCTTTGTTAGCTTAGCTGGGGTTTTGCCAATTTTATTGATCTATTGATCTTCTCAAAGAAACAGCTTTTGGTTTTGTTGATTTTCCCTATTATTTCTTTTTGTTCTTTCAATTTCATTTGTTTCTGCTCTAATCTTTATTATTTCTTGCGTTCTGCTTGCTTTGGGATTGGTTTGCTGTTCTTTCTCTAGTTTCTCTAGTTGTTCAGTTAAATCTTTGAGTTTAGCTCTTTCTTCTTTTTTAATATAGGCATTTAGGGCTATATTTTCCCTCTCAAGACTGCCTTCACTGTATCCCATAAGTTCTTTTAAAATTTATTTTTTATTTATTTTAAAAAAATACTTAGATTACATAAAATGTTACATAAAAAATATAAGGGGAAAGCAGATGTAGCTTAAGTGATTGGGCTGCCATCTACCATATAGGAGGCCTAGGGTTTAATTCCTGGAGGCTCCTGATGAAAAGCAAGCTGGCCCACATGGTAAGCTGGCTTGAGTGGAGAGCTGGCCTAGGCAGAGTCCTATCCCCCACAGAAGAGCTGGCCTGCACAGGAGTGCTGACCTGTGCAGGAGTGCTGGCCTGCATGGAGTACTTGGCCATGTGGAGAGCTGGCATAGCAAGATGATGCAACAAAAAGAGACAAAGAGGAGAGTCAATAAGTGACACAACAGACCACAGAGCAGAGGTGGTGCAAGAGATTGTGCAGCCTCTCTCCCACTCTGGAAGGTCCCAGGATTGGATCCCAGTGCTGCCTAAATATAAGACAAGCAGATACAGAAGAACACACAGATGGCAGACATCAAGTGCAAAAACAATGAGGGGGGAGAGAGATAAATAAGTAAATAAATCTTAAAAAAATATGTGTGTGTGTGTGTGTGTGTGTGTGTGTGTGTGTGTGTGTGTGTGTGTGACTCCCTTATGCCCCACTCCCACACCTACCACTTTCCCCCACATTAACAACTTCTTTCATTAGTGTGGTACATTCACTGCAATTGATGAACACACTTTGGAGCATTGCCACTAAGCATGGATTATAGTTTACATTGTAGTGTACACTCTCACCCACTCAATTCTGTAGGTTATGGCAAGATATATAATGGCCTGTATCTGACATTGCAATGTCACTGAGGTCAATTCCAAGTCCTGAAAATGCTCCCATATTGCACCTCTTTTTCCCTCTCCCTGACTACAGCACCTCCAGTGGCCGCTGTCTCCACATCAACGACATAATTCTTCTATTGCTAGAATCACAATGTCTATAGTATAACACCAGTAAGACTATTCTAGTCCATATTTTATTCCCCAATCCTGAGGATTCTGGGATGGTGATGCCCACTCTGCCTCTAATTGAGAGGGGGCTTTGAT
This sequence comes from Cabassous unicinctus, assembly GCA_029593785.1. Taxonomy (NCBI): domain Eukaryota; kingdom Metazoa; phylum Chordata; class Mammalia; order Cingulata; family Chlamyphoridae; genus Cabassous; species Cabassous unicinctus. The sequence continues at coordinate 3,632 of JAQZBX010022170.1, read as the reverse complement.
CCCTTATGGCTGATGAATGAGACTCTCTTGATTCCTTGGTGTGGTGGATGTCCATCCTCACCACCTTGTTAGTTGTCCTGGATGAGTCCAATGAAATGGAGAGTAGATATAGCAACTTTGCTGAGGCTCAGGGTCCAGTGGGCACATGGACAGCCCTGAGATTTAAGTCTCTTGGACATACACCTACCAACTCCAGCACCAACTATAGGTTCAAATATAAGGGACAGAAGAGGCATGTGTAGAGAATTCACATCTGAGTCCAACTCTGTAGCACTCAGGAACACAAACCCTAAAGTAGGGCCCACAGGCAAGGCAACCAAACTCCGTAGCTATCTGCCATGACCGTAGGACCTGGGTGTGTCCAGAGACCTCAAGAGCCCCACTATTTGGGGTAGTATCTACCTTGGCCATCTATAAGATCCTGCTGAGATGTGCATAAGCATTACCTCTCTGATGGCTTCCTGACACACTTTGAAGTCTCTTAGCCATATACACTCATTGGTCTTTACCTTTTCCCCATTTATTCAAGGTCTTTTTCCAGTTATATCACCATCCAGTGCTTGGAAGTAATCCCTCGGTGCCAGGGAGACTCATCACTGGGAGTCATGTCCCTTGCTGGGGGAAAGGTAATGCATTAAATGCTGAGTTTGGCTTAGAGAAAGACCACATTTGAGCAACAAGGAAGCTCTCAGGAAGCAACTCAGGCACTCTACAACTCTAGGCCAATTTGCAAATTCAAGAGCAAAAGCTCATAAGTATAGTCATCAAAATCAAGGGCCAATCAATTGACCATCTTTCTTCATTAGTCTTTGCTTCTGTACTTGGGGGATTGATGCTGTTCCATTTGATAATGTGGCAGAACTCCCCAGGATGGGAATTCAATAATCTTTTGGTTGTAGTGTGATTTTCTACCCACTGTGGCAATGCCCTATGAATATTTGAAGATATTTATATACCTTATATGTATGCCCAGTTGAACTTCCTCCCATGTATCTCCCATCACTGACACCCCACCCCATTGATCCTCCCCTGCCATCTGTGATCCATTCCTTGTCATATTGTCATAAGAGTTTTCTCAACATTGTAGTTTCACCCACGTACCCACCAATCCCTAGTGTTCACCAGCACCTACCCCCAAACCTCCCCACAGTTCCATGGACCATCCAACCTAACCTCTCCACCCTACATCCCTATCAAGGTTGCACTGCCCAACCCAATACTATGCCTACATCCCTGTCATATGTCTTCACTTAACTACTATTCACTTCTACATTATCATAGATTTCACCCATATGGGCATTGGCTTACAACCTTCTTCTCCCTTCCTATTTCCTGTAAACATATATTCCAGACTCTTGTTCTCTGAGTTGGCTCAATTTTGTTAATTCATAACAGAGAGGTCATGTAATATTTGCCTTTCAATGCCTGCCTTGCTTCACTCAACATAAGATCCTCAAGATTCATCCATGTTATCCCATGTTTTAGTAGTTTATTCCATCTTACAGCTGAGCAATATTTCATTGTATGTATATACCACATTTTGTTTATCCATTCATCAGTTGATGGGCATTTGTGTTTATTCCAACTTTTGGCAAAAGTGAATAATGCTGCTGTGAACATTGGTGTGCATATATCTTTTCCTGTCCTTGCTTTCAATTCTTCTGGGTATATACCCAGCAGTGGAATTGCTTGGTCATATGGAAGATTTATAGACAGTTATTTGAGAAACTGCCAAACTGTCCTCCACAATGGCTGGACCATTCTACCTTCCAACAAACAATGGATAAGTGTTCCTATTCCTCTACATCCTCTCCAACACCTGTAGTCCTCTGTTTTTTTTTAATGGCCGCCAGTCTAATGGGCATAAGATAGTAAGTATCTCATTGTAGTATTGATTTGCATTTGCCTAATAGCTAGTGATGTTGAGCATCTTTTCATGTGCTTTTTAGCCATTTGTATTTCTTCTTTGAAGAAGTGTCTGTTCAAATCACTAGCCCATTTTTAAAATGGATTGTTTGTCCTTTTGTTTTTGAGAAATAGGATTTCTTTATATATGCTAGTTATTAGGCTCCTTTCAGATATATGGTTACCAAATATTTTCTCCCATTAGGTAAGCTGAATTTTCACTTTCTGGACAAACACTTTTGAGGTGCAAAAGGTTTCAGTTTTGAAGAGGTCCCATTTATCTATTTTTTTCTTTCACTGCTCATGCTTTGTGTGAAGTTCATGAAGCCATTTCCTATTACAAACTCCTTTAGATGCTTCCCCACATTATCTTCCAAGGTCTTTATGGTCTTGCCTCTTATATTTAGATCTTTGATCCATCTAGAATTGATTTTTTGTATAAGATGTGAGATGGAGTTCCTCTCTCGTTCTTTTGGATATGGATATCCAGTTCCCAAGCAGCATTTTTTGAAGAGGCCATTCTCTCCCAGTAGAGTGGGCTTGGTTGCCTTGTTGAATATCAGATAACTGTATATGCAAGGATGTATATCAGAACACTCAATTTTGTTGTATTGATTGGTTTGTCTATTCTTGTGCCAAAAACATTCAGTTATGACCACTGTAGCTTTGCAGTATGTTTTACAGTCATGTAGTGTAATTCCTCTGATTTCATTTTTCTTTTTCAATATGTCTTTGGCTATTTGGGGGCTTTTGCCATTCCAAATAATTTTCATAGTTAGTTCTTCCAAATCAGTGAAAAGGCTGTGTTGATTTTTATTGGGATTGCATTAAATGTGTATATTAGTTTGGGTAGGATAGACATCTTAATGATGTTTAGTCTTCCTATCCATGAACAGGGAATATTCTTCCATTTATTTACATCTTCTTTGATATCCTTTAACAGTGTTGTGTAGTTTTCTGTGTATAAGTCATTTACATCTTTAGTTAAATTTATTCCTAGGTATGTGATTTTTTTTAGTTGCTATTGTAAATGGTATTTTCTTTCTTGATTTCCTCCTCAAATTGTTCTTTATTGGTGTACAGAAATGCTACTGGTTTTTGCACATTGATCTTATAACCTGTAACTTTATTGAAATCATTTATAAGTTCTAGAAGCTTTGCTGTAGATTTCTCAGGGCTTTTTATGTATAGGATCGTGTCATCTGCAAATAGTGAAATTTTAACTTCTTCCTTTCCAATTTGTATGCCTTTTATATCTTTTTCTTGACTCAGTGCTCAAGCAAGTATGTCTAAGACTAAGTAAAATAGGGGACCTGCAGCTGCAGGCAGGATAATCCCATCCACCATATCCATGGAATATAAACCTTCTCTCACTTGGAGGTGGAGTAGACATCACCATCCTAAAACCCCCAGGATTGGGGGAAGAGCTATGGACTAGAATGGACTTGGTGGTGTTCTGTCGTATATTGTGATTCAAGCAATGGAAGAAATTGTAACAGTGAGGTGGAGACAGTGGCCACTGGACATTTTCGGGGCAGGAAGGGGAGAGGCAGTCAAAATACAGGGGCTTTTTTGGGACTTCGGGGTTGTCATGAGTGGCATTGTGGCAACAGATGTAGGCCATTTTACATCAGCATATACCACGCAGAACTGTGTGCGAGAGAGGGTGGTCTATGATGTGAAATGTGGTCTATGCTTGGTGGCAAAGCCCCAGGATGTGTATATCC
>JAQZBX010022169.1:18760-31852 GCA_029593785.1 Cabassous unicinctus | reverse complement strand
GGGAAGACTTCACCGGAAAGTTGACTTTGGAGTGGGACCTTGAGAAGTATCTGAATGGGGGGCAGTCATTCTTGGCAGAAGGAGAGCAGTATGTGCAGAACCGACCCTTGTATGGGCCTGTTGAGGGTACTTGATGCAAGCTGTGCAAGCTGCACAGTGCATGGAGGTAAGGAGAGGCTAAGGAAAAGGAGAATGAAAGAGGATCGAGAACAGATCCCGAGGAACCCCAGGATTAGGGAGTAGGTCGGTAAGACAGTAGGATTAATAAAGCTTGCTTGGGGAAAAGGAAGCACTCAGAGACTACTGTGTATTCTGGATTCTAGTCATTTGGAACTATTGATAATTTGGACAAGAGTTTTCTTCATATTTATTATGAAAATGAGGATTTACTATACACATAAACTTTGTATATGAACTCTCAGGCTAAAATTTTAAAGTTTTTACAATGGCTTTGAAGTACTAATTTATATGCGTGCTCATAAAAAATTATTTTTACGTATTAAAATGGACCCCCAAGAACCTCAGCTTGGAAACGTTTAAGTCTTGTTGACACATGTTCTCAGAGCCCTGGGAGGGCAGGAGCACTCCTGACATGCTCACTGTCACTTCCCATCAGAGTCAGACATAGGGAGAGTACCAGATGCTATTCTAAGAGCTTTACAAACATCACCTCAGTTAATACTCACACCTATCCTAGGAGGTTTGCACTATGAGGTATTCTTTCTACTACTGTGCTCCTTCTCCATTCCACAGAGAAAGATGTGGAGTCATGGAGAAATGAAGTCAGTTGGCCACACAGCTAGGAAGTGGCCGGGCTCAGATACAACTCCAGGAGAAGTCAAGTCAATTGGCCAAGGTCGCACAGCTAGGAAGTGGCGGGGCTGGGATACAAATCCAGTTCTGACGACCTGGTGCCTGCTCCTCACCACGGACTCTGCTGCTTGTTCCCTTCCTCTTACCCTTACTATCAGCCAGAATAGAAGAAAAATAAGAGAAACTAGGCCAGAAGGTGCAGTGACACTTGGAGGGAGAGCAAAGACTGGCTCCTCTGAAAATGAAGCGAAATGAAAAGTAGCCAGATAAGTTGTAAGGTGACTTAAAAAAAAAAACAAAAAAACAGAACAAAACATGATTACATTTCCTCCCTTTTTCTTCTTCTTCCTCTTTTTCACTTAAAGCGCTCTTAAATTTTTCTGTCTGTGCTGACAACATCATCCTGGATCCTTCTTCCTGGCCCTGCTTCAGTTGCATGGACTTCAGTAAATTGGAAGCAGGGTCCCTTAGGTCTCGTTGCCCGCGTGTAAGCTGCTAAATCACTGTTATTCATATGCCCCCTGACCTTACACTCTGAGGAGTGGCCTCTGCTAGCAGGATTGCTGATGGCTTGTCTTAATTCCAGGGGCCAGCTCTTCTGTGGGAGGGGAGGTGTCCCTTGAAGCTGGTGAGTTGGAGAACCTTTGAGAGTTCTTGGTGGATGTGTTATTGCCCAGAGTTTACTGCCCCAGACACAGGCAACAAAATCTGCGTGGATTAGAGTCCCTGAGTTGGAAAAGATTCAGCTCAGAGCTTATAGCATGGAGAAGGTGAACATGAGCATTTTTACTCTCACTAAACACAGGAATCTGGACGGAGATGGTTTTAGAAGAAAACTAAAGGAGAATAGCAACTCCTTATCTGTCTGGAGCTCAGCTATGCAGCAGTCTCACATTTTGCAACACAGCCAAGGTCCAGGAAGTAAGAGATCTCTAAGCACTACCAGAAGTTAAAAAACATACACACAGCTAACTTATCAGACCTTAATTCACTTCTGATGAGGTCGATTATCTCTAGGACCACAAAGAAATTAGAAGCACTAAATTAGAAGAACGCCAGAGGAAGAAACCTTCAGAGCAGCAGGTGGCCCTTTTAGACTTGAGATTTTTTGCCTGTACATCCCAGTGACGCTAGCCCTAACTATCAAGTCACTGAATGCAATATACCTGTGGGAACTCTTTTCCGAAACCTGACCCTGTTTGTAGTTCTCTCTTTGGCTCCCTACCTGGCTTCTGACATCTACTTCTGACCTCTTTATTTGGAGTCCCATTCTTGGCTTATTGTTTTCAAATTTCCCACTTGCCTTCTGCTTTCAATGAGGGTCTTTGCAGCCTCTAGTAATAAACTCTGTCTTCTAGCCCCAGTAGAGAAACTGATGCTTATGATAAGAACCTTGAAATACAAAGACGAGGTTATTTTTTTATATTCAGAAAACTGAACACATGCAGTAATTTTTAAAGAGTTTTATGTCCAAAGGAGCTGAAATATTATTTTGGAAAAAAAAAACAAACAGGCTTGGTGCTTAAATGGGCAGATCTTCAGTTATTTGGAAAGCTCAAATATTCAGAAAAACAAAGACTTTGACGTTTCTGGACGCCATTTGATTACCATATCACTTGACACACCCTTGACATGCTGCTCCCCTGGAGGAAGGTGGGGGGACTATGAATAGGTTCTCAGTGTTTAGATAGTTGTATGGATGATAATTTAGGATTCCCAAGTACATGACTTTAATCAAGGGAGAGAGTGTGTGTGTGTGTGTGAGTGTTTTTGTATGTGTGTCAACATGCTTCATGTGTGCATAGGCACTCTCCTGTGTGTGGATACTCCTGCAGAACTTTTACAAGGACCTATAGGCCCCTTGCTGGAGATAGCAATTTCTCATGGAAAGGGAAAGGAGAGTTGCCTCTGCTCCTGTGTGGTTTGAAAAGCTCTCCTGGTGATTTGGAGATGACCGTTCTCCACTGGTGAATCATTGATTGAAGGCGTATCTCAAGCTTTTTTGGGTCCTTCTGTCCCATAAAATCTATCCAGGGATGATTTCCAGAGTCAGAATATCAGGCAGGATGGACCTAAGACAGCATTTCTGTGACTGAGTTTAGGATTTGTCTTGTCCACGGCTGTGAAGGGCTGTTGCTTCTCCTTGCCTGAGAGAGTTGGGGCACTCCAGCATCCGAAGTCACGTTTAGCTTGGCAGGGGTACTCAGGGTTCTCACTATACTCACTTCTCTATGGAATATTCTGTGAGTATTTTGACAAATGGGACTAAAATAAAATCGTCCTGTCCTCTATCATGCTAACAGACTCTAGCTAATACATAACGGGATGAGCTTGGTATGATTTCATATGTTCACCAAGATAGAGAAAATATAAAAAGGGTAAATTGCCCTCTGAAAGATGAAGGGAAACAGGAGGGGGGAAAAAAAAGGTACAAACTTAATTTTTGCCAGAGAGGACTGGCCCTTGCTATGTTTTGAAAACTTTATGTCAAAGGCAACCTTTTTTGGAATATGTTCAGATAAAGCTCCAATACTCTGGGAATGCCTTTGAACCCACGATGTTCATTGTAGCTCTTAGCCCGTTTGGAATTTGAATGTATTTTTCTTTGATTAAGTTGCTCCTGGATTTATGATTAAAATCATGTCCAGATTTATGAGATAGAGATAAAATAAGAAAGCAGAATCCTCTTCAAATTGAACATCAACAGTCTGAGCAAGGGCAGCCACCGTCGTGGAGTGGTGTAAGTTCACTGTTTTCCAAACAAAGAAATGAGGCCTGGAGAGGTTAATAACTTATTTAAGGTCCTGTGGAACCACTAAAGAATACTTAGGTTTACATGGTTGACAGACAACATGGCTGACATACCACATGACTGTGAGACCCCTCCCGGAAGCCTCCTGAGAAGAAGGCTGCTGGAAAGATACTGCAAAATCCCAGCCATGAGAGTCTCATTTGGAACAAGAGGGAAAGCCCCGGATATCCTCAAAGGGCCTCACCATTGGCCCCCTGAGCAATGACAGGTGGGGCAACCAATCAGAACGCAAACATACTTTAAAAAGCCCTTACCTGGGGTCCCACACACGCAACTCACCTTGCAGTAGGCCCACAGTCCATGCTTCGGACCGTGTACTTTTCTCGTTTTCTTGTTTCTTAATAAACTCTTTACTCCCTTTCCTATCCCCACCCCCCCAAAAAAAAGAATACTTAGATTTAAATTAGATGTGCTGACCTCAGCTAGAGCTCTTATGTATTTCTAGCTTTCGCTCACCAACTCACATTTTTCACACTTACAACTCACTTAAAACTTTACCATGTCTAGGATAATGAAGTTTATACGTTTTTGTTTTTGGTTTTTTTGTATTTATTTATAATCTATTTGCTATGTAACATACTGTTCCAAAACTTAGTGACCTCAAATAACCGATTTATTATATCTCATGATTTTTTGTGAGGAAGAAATGTGGGCAGGGCTTGGCTGGGCCATTCATCTGCTCCACGTGGCTTTGACTGGGGGCACTTGGTGCTATACACATGGCAGCTGGGCTGGGCTGAAGGGTCTGTAGAGACTTCACTCACTTGCTCAGCACTTTGAAAGGATGACTGGAAGTGGGGGACTCAGGTAGGCCCTCTCCCTCTCCAGGTCGTCTCAGGGTGTCTCCATGTAGTCCTTCCAGGAGGCTAGTCAGACTTCTTACATGGGGACTCAGGGTCAAAGGCAGAAGCTGCCTATCCTGTTGAAGACTAGGCCCAGAACTGGCTCAGCATTGCTTCCACCTTACTCTGTTGATCAGATGAGTTACGGGCCAGGCCAGATTCAAAGGGAATAGAAATGGACCCCTTCTCTTGATGGGAGGGGTGTCACGGTAGTTGCAACCATCTTTAATCTGTCACACTAGCCCACTGTATCAAGTAGAGTAATAATCAGAAAACTCAGATTGAGGGCCTCTTGGTGGTAATCAGACTGTCTCTGCCTTCCAGTTGCTCCGAGTCTGGTGGAGAAAGCAGGCATGGAAACAGGGTCTCAACATTAGGGTCTTTCCACTAATAGAAATATAACCAAAGTACTATCACAAGCAAAATCTGGAAAATCCAGGGAAGTTCCTCAGAACTCATTCCTACCAAAAAGAGTGTTTGAGAATTTGAGGTTGCCTGGGCTCCTTGAGCAGGCAGGCACATAATTCCAAGGGGCTGAGCCATCTGCCTGAATGAAGAGATTCCTTTGAGCTTAACACTATTTAGAGCAGGGATAACTATATAAATCTACTCGAGTTAGAAGCAGGCTTCGTTAATTAGTAAGCACAGTATTTTCTTTTATTTATGTGAAACCTACCTTTCATTGTGTTTCACTGTGTGCACCAACATTCTGGGATTTGGTGAATACATCTGTATTCCCTGGTCACCCTTTATAAGGCAGCATGGGGTAGCATACAATGGCATGGCACTCTGACCTAACTTTCCTTACTAATTTCTGTCTCGGTTGGTATCTATTGTGAGGGTTCAATGAAATAATATACATAAAATGCTAGATGGATCATAAGCACTCGACATATTATTATCTCCCTTCCTCTCATGTCACTCACCTCTTAGACTTTGACATCTAAGTCTTTGATTTCTCCAGAGGAAAAGTCTTCTCCTGGGTTAGCTGCCAAAGTGAGTTGCTAGGGGTTTTTTTGTTTGTGTTTTTTGTTTTTAGGAGGTACCGGGCATTGAACCTGGGACCTCGTACATGTGAGCTATACCTGCTCAACCACTGAGCTATACCTGCTCCCCCAGGTTATTTTTAAGACTAACTTCTTAGCTTCAGGCCACTGAATAGAGCCATGCATAAAGACCTCACTGGGGAAGCAGTGTGATATGCCAAGTTCATCCACCATAAAGCATCAGAAAAAAGAGCCCCCAAAATGCCACCTTCTCGCCAGCAGTTGGTGTGAGGCCAGATAGCTTGGTTGACTATAATCTGTTGAGGAATCCCTTTAACCAGTAGGGGACAAGTGTGCTGGGATGAAATTAGCTCAGGGGATTTAAAGGGAGACTTGGATTTCTTGACTGTGACTTTGGGAGAAGCATTGGCACTGCTCATTTTTGTGGGGACTTGGGGCACCCCAGCTTCGGCTGAAGTCACATTCAACTTGGCAAGTGAACTCAGGGTTCTCACTACCCTCCCCCCTCGACAGGATTCTCTGTTTGAACTTTCACGAATGGGAATAAAATAAAATCTCACTGCCACACTGCTTCTTCTGACCTCTTTCTTTAGAACTTGGGTCTTAATGCCTAGTTGAATTTACATTTAAACAGTAACCAGTTTGTCAAATTTCATGAAATCTCATTTCTAGAGATCATTTACAAGCATATATAAAACAGTGGCTAAATCCTAAGACATTTATATCCATTTATTTTTGCTTTCAGGCTGGACAGTAAATATTAAATGATTTTTCATATTTAAGGATGAAAAGGTGAATTGATATTTATGGAACAAAATAAGTAAGCAAAAGTTTTAGTTTGCAGAAGTGAATCATTAGTTATCTTCAATGGACATTCCAAGCATGTAATCTCTGCAGAAGATTTTAAGCTATGCATACCTCCTAAAGCTTTATAGTGAAAGTTCAAGGTAGATGGCCTGGACTGGCTTTTTTAAAAAAATAATTGCATCATTTAGTGGCAGGAATGCAATTATGAGGTTAAGAGACCACAGGAAAGAGGGCAGGTGACGTTTCTGGAAGACAGTTATGGGGTACAAAAAGTGGGTGGAATAGTCATGCGGCACTCATTGTAAAAATACAGTATGTCATATACATATCTGCACTGTCATGGGCTGGATTTTTAAGAGATACCAACTCTGCAAAACTAAAGGGAGAGGTGGCTCTCATCGCAGAGAATACGGCACTAATGGGGTTAATGAAAGCTGCCCCCTTTTCGTAAACACACACACAAACACACACACACAGAGTTCAGCTTTCATTCCTCATTTTGCCCAAGGGTGTGTAAAATAAAAAGAGGTCAGCCAAAAAAACGGACTGTCTGTTAAATTAGACTTGCAAAAAGCGCTACTGAAAAAAAAAAAGGTATACTGTGTTCTTGTTGTACAGAATTTTACAGCTACAATCCCCTTAACACTGATCCTAATGTGGCGCCACGTTGGAGACATACACAGCATAGTACCCCACTTAGAGTCATGAGGCATAATACACACTTTGTTTGCACAAGGCTATTCATATCTCAGGGTTTTTCGAACTGATCAAATGTCCTGCTTGTCTCATAAGGAAACTGGATCATTATCATTTGTACTAGGTTATGACATTACCCAAAGTCAGCTAACTTTGTGAGCAGACAGGACCCTGAAAGAAGTAGTATGAACAGTAGCCCTTCCTCACTGTACCTCAAAAAAATGTTAATAATTATGCAATAGTAACTAATAATTCTGTATTTCTTTTTGTGTAATGTGACTCAGTAATAATGTTGATAATTATCACACATACAGTCCTTACTTTGTACAGGGCACTCATTTAAGTGCTTTGTATATATTGACTCATTTAATCCTTATGATACCCTATGAGGTAGGTACTATCATTATCCTCATTTTAAACATGAGGAGGGGAGCGGATATAGCTCCATGGTTGAGCACCTGCTTCCCATGTGCAGGGTCCTGGGTTCAATCCCCAGTACCTCCTAAAAAATAAATAAATGAAAAATGAGGACACTGGGGCACAGAGAAATTAACTTGTTTAGGTCATGCAGCTAAAATAGGCAGAGCTGGGATTCAAACCCAGGCATTTTGGACCCTGGGGCCACCCTCTTGACCACTTTACTGTCCTATTAGAAAGAATGCAGGTTTTAGAGTTGAGGCAGTGCAGGTTTAAGGCTTTGCTCTGCCCCTTTGGTGAGTCTGAGGAAGTCCCAACACTGAGACTGTTACCTCATCAGTAAAATGTAGATAAAAGCTCCTGCTTACAAAGGCTTTTGTTAGGGTCGAGATGATGCAGAGACATGCCTAGCACAGAATACGTCTGCTCAGGTTACTGTTATCATTATTATAGCTTACAAAGCATTGTGTTTGCCCTTTTGTAAAGAAACAGTCCTTAAATTTACAATTTGCTTGGAATCCTTGAAAAATGAAAGAGCACCCTAGTCCTTATGGCTTGTTGCTGCAGTTGTCTGGGCTCTGGGGTGCTGTCCCAGGAGTTCACTTCAGGGCTCCCTTTAAAGAATGTTTTCAACCTACTCTGCTTGTGGTAGCCTCATTCATTCGATGATGTGCAGCCCAGGGTGGGAAAGAATTGGGACCCATCAGTCCTTGTCCACTTTCTACCTTCTACTTCCTGGCATCCTGGTCATACAAATCACTTCATCTCTCTGAGCCTCAATTTTCCATCTGTAAAATGGAGATAGCGGTTTTTGTCTAATGAGTTACTGTGAGGAGAACACATATGTAAAGTGATTGGCATGTTAGATGCTCAAGGAATGGGTTGTTATCAGGGTTTTTCTCGTCATCTAGTAGACAAATGAAGGAGCTAGGTTCCTATTTCCCATAGAGTTGACCCGTGATGATTAAACTGCTCCATGTGGGCCATCCATGCACCAGCTGGGCCCTGAATCTCAGCAGAGTTGCAACACCTGCTCTCCAGTTCATTGGACTCACCCAGGACAACTAATAAGGTGATGATGATGGACAACACCCATCCCAATGAACAGAGAGAGTCTGCCCCATGAGATCTAAGCCCCCTTTCAATTAGAGGGGGAGTGGGCATCGCCATCCCAAAATCCACATAACTTACAAAATTGCACGCGACAGTGTAAACTATAATGTAAACTATAATCCACAGTTAGTGGCAATGCTTCAATATGTGTGCATCAATTTTAAAAAAACATAAATAAATAAACTGCTCCATGATGTTGTTAATCATTTCTGGTTGGATGGGGTCTTGTTTGATCCAATTTCCCCGTGTGGGTGGCACAGAGAAGTGTTATGGGGAGGAGTCATTGTTTTAGCTTTCTATGTGTTTGCTTTATCAAACCCTCAGGGCAGAATAGGGGGCTGGAGGCCATGATATTTCTTGCATTTGCTTTTGAAGAATGTTTATAGGGCAACTGACCCCATAAGGGTGTCTTTTTTTTTTTTTTTAACCTCCACCTCTGCTCCATTACTGCCTCTCCTTGCTTTGCCATCATGTAAATAGGCTCAGTATATGCTTGCTTAGTTCATTTTTATAAGGTTCCTTTTCTTTTTTTGTTGTAAATATTCAGCACACCAACTGTTCTATAGCCTCCACCAGAACAAAAATGGTTCCAAGAAAGGATGTATGTTATCTCCTGATGTTAACAGTGCTCAGAGAATTTTTCGAACTCCTGTTCTAGAACTATGTTCAGAGCCTGTAATATACACTTGAGCATTCCTTCAATGAGGACAAAGCTTGATTTTTGAAAGATAGTGTGGATTTTTGAAAACTGCCAAAGTCCTAGTGAAGAAGAAAGTGACAAGGAATCAAGTTGCTTTTCCTATGTGAAGGTAGTTTTAAAATTAGTATCCAAAATGCAACCTCTTCTCATATCTCTGCAGCTACTACCCTAGTACAGTGGCTTTTGTCTTTCACTTGGACTATTGTAGTTACCTCCCAGCTGGTCTCCCTGTTTCCACCCTGGCTTACTGTTTGCAGTGTAATAGTTGGAGTGATTCCTATTAAGAGGTTGATCAGATCCAAATCCCCTGCTCTAAGCCCTACCTACAATGGCTTCTTAGTACACCCTGAGTAGAAATCAAAAACCTTACTGTATCTTATAAGGCAGTACCTGCTCTGTCACTCATCTACCCCCTAGACCTAATCTCCCTCTTGTTCACATGGTTCCACCTTATCCTCTCTGCTGCTCCTCTAACCCCCTCAATCACTCCCTCCTAAGGCCTGGTGGCCAATATTCCCACCGTGCTCTTCCCCAGCTTTCCATACAGCTTACTCCCCTCATTCCTTTAGGTTTACTCAGATATCACCTGCTCAGGGAGGCCTCCCCTGGCCACCCTGTCTAACCCTCTTCCCAACACATCCTTTTCTACTGGAGTTTTCTCCTCAACACTCATCTCAATCTGCTACACTTGATCTTCTATTCTGTCTTAATCTTGCTAATGGTCTTAATGTCACGTATAGAGCTAAACATCTAGAACAGTGCCTGGTGTAGATTGAGTAGTCAATAAATATTTTTGAATGAATTTAAGAGAACTTTCAAAATAAGGTTCAAGTACCAGGAGCATTGTTGAAGTAAGTATGTAACGTCATCAGGTGACTCTCTTGAGAAACATCATTCATTTATTTGGATTTGGAAATGCTGCTGTGTTTCTTTTGAAGCTCTATCGCTATTAATGAAAAAAGAAATGTATATACTATTTTCTGTTATTAATTCAGCTCTAACTCTGGTTAAAGAGATTATAACCATGTAGGTTTTAAAAAAAGAAAATTATATGATCAATTAATAAAACCTATATTCTGAGGTAGCCTGTAAATTCTGTATGCTTGTAGAAAAGCCAGACTCATTACTTTATAGCCACACTCCCTAAATTAAAATGCTCAGCTGAATATAAGAGGGACTTAAATAACAGAAGAGGCCATATATGTTATAAGTAGTCAGGAAGTAGGAAAAAGCGTGTTGGAAGTGTGTTCCTAAGGCTATGTGTGTTAGTGTCAAGTCACAGTGGAATTGGAAGGGGAAGTGAAATAAGAAAATCAGAAGATATAGCCCCAGAGAGCTTGCAGTCTTGTTCTTGTTCTCTTCATGGCAGGGACCAACTGGATATTTATCAAAATCCATAGTACTAAGCTGGGTGGTTCAACCTCAAGGACTATAGGAATTCAGGCAAGAGAAGGACGCCATGGTCTTGACTTAGTTTTCCTTCAGATTCTATCATTGCATGTTGTACTGCACAAATATCTTTCCTTGCCTGTACTGATGTGATCTTAGTCCAGTTGAACCTTTTTCTCTGTTGTGTGATTTTTGCATGATAGTCTTATAAATGCTATTGAGCTGCAACATCTAAGAGTCTTTTCACACAAAAGACTCCTTCATCCCACAGACCTGTAGAAATGAATTTACTTGTTTATGCACATGAGCAATTAGCACAAAGGCCCATCTGTAGAGAATGAAAAAAAAATGAAGGAAACAAGAGAATTATAAGGTATTTTCATGGCAGAGAGGCTTTCCTGTATGTATGTTTGTGTGTGTGTGTGTGTGTGTCTCAAAGGCATTTCTGATGATATTTCTATAAAGGTCATTAAAGATCTACATATGCTATATTTTTCATAACTGCAGATGAATATACATACTATAGGGGCATATCAATGTGTGTTACTATGTACCATTAAGAAAAAGTTTAATATAGTGACAGAATAATGTGGATATCTGATCTCCAAAGAGACTGTATTTTGATGTGCTTCTTTCTTCTGAAGTTGAAGTATATTTATGGGAACAGACTGTGTAGGCTCTTGTGAAGTTCTTGTGAGATATACGTTACTTATGACCTATTAGAGAGGTGCAATTACAATGGCAATTAAAGGACATGGCAATGGGAGTAGTAAGGTAAGTACTGGGTCTGTCAAGTCACTTCTGGAGAATGCTTGTGCAGTGTGTTGGTTTGTTAGGCATCCCAGGTGACCCAGTATTGAGTAAGGAGGCTGCAGTTAAACAGAAACAGGAAGTTACAGTGTGGTAAATGCCATTTTACCCAGTTCTGGTTCTCTGTAAGGCCCCATTTTCTATTACTTGGAAATTCTTTCTTGATTTCTCATTCTCCTTTTCATTTCCCCAAATCTTTTCTGTTAAATTAAGTTTAAAGGGTAAAATACAGTATCAAATTGCTTGCACTGTCTGATGATTCTTTCTATCCTTCCTAATATATCTATAATCTTTGTATGAATAGGCATAAAATAAAATTCCAATAAATAGTTTCTACCAGTATCAAAGATTATTGTTTCAGGGGCTTATTTGTTACTTGATCAAGTGTTGTCTTTCTAACAAAGTCTGTTAATCAGTGAGAATTTACCAATTAAGGATTATTGACGCTACAGTGGGGTAATAAAAAAAGAGTTAGAAAGTGTGTTTTTTGCTCTAAAGGGCTTTCCAGTCAGATCAAGCATTTAGAACACAACATAGTATAATTTATAAACACATATCCAGTAAACTCTCCATCAGCCCAAGTGTACAGAATTTAGAGAGGCCAAAGGGGCCCTGAAAGAAAAAGGAGGGTGCATTTATTTGTTCCCCTTCCTAATGAGCCAGCATGTCCCTATGACCTGTACTGTGTTCTCTTAGTGCCCAGAATCCTCACCAGTTTTTCAGATGTTGCTAGTTATCTTTTGACTATCTCCTTGCTCACTTGTTTTGTTGTTTTAAAATTTTTGCTGAGATGTCTACATCTCCTCACTTTACCATGAACTCCTTTCAAAACGGGGACCATCTTATTTTGTATCTGTGGGATGTAAATGTAATGCCTTGCTCACAGCCAATACTTAATAAATGAAAGATGTGAGCTATAAAATAAAAGCTAATGAATGGCTCAGTTTGGTGTATACAAAATCAACAAATATTTGTTCAATGATTGAATGAATTAGTGAATTAATGACTATTAAATTAACTGATCATATGAAATACTTGTGTGTGTGTGTGTGTGTGTCATGAAGGGCAAGTGACTCCTGCACACTCTCTGACAGTATTCTAGAATATGGATAGGATATTGGAGTGATGCATTGGAGAATCAATTGTTCCTCCTGTGGATAAGC
This sequence comes from Cabassous unicinctus, assembly GCA_029593785.1. Classification (NCBI taxonomy): domain Eukaryota; kingdom Metazoa; phylum Chordata; class Mammalia; order Cingulata; family Chlamyphoridae; genus Cabassous; species Cabassous unicinctus. The sequence goes on along the minus strand of JAQZBX010022169.1, from coordinate 19,283 downwards.
CAAGAAATGCCTTCATGAGTGTAAACTGTCTCTGCATAAGAAAAAAATGTTGTTGCTATCAGGATTTCAACCCAGAGAGCCAGATCCCTCCATGATTAAATCAATGAATTTCTTAAGGTGCTGGTGCCAGCATACTAGAATATAAGCATTTGTGGGGATTTAAGTAAGTTTGTATTTTAGTATCTTGACATCTTGTTGGAGGAAATTGGCATTTATACACATAAAGGATTGCCATCCAAGCAAGAGGCCAAATACTCAGCATACCGGATAACTGCTTGGGGAGCTAGAAAAAATTTTTTAACTTTATATTGAAGGTAACCATTCTATGGAAAAATTGGGCATTACGTTTTTTATTATTATTATTTTTATTTTTTTAGAAGGTACCGGGGATTGAACCTGGAACCTCGTACATGGGAAGCAGGTGCTCAACCACTGGGCTATATCTGCTCCCAGGGCATTAAGTTTAGATTTGAAGAATGGAAAGGTTTTTTTTTGAAATGTAAAATGGGGGGGGGGGGGGGGG
>JAQZBX010022169.1:0-18660 GCA_029593785.1 Cabassous unicinctus | reverse complement strand
GAAACAACATAATTATAGTAATAGTTCACATTTCTTGAATACCAGGCAAGGTGATAGGTGCTTTACCTTTTCTGCGCCATTTAATTCTCTCAACAAACATACAAGGTGGGGTTCATCATCCCCTTCTGAAAATGAGATAATCACCTATCTTGTAAGTGATAGCTTAGGTTTGCTTAACTCCAAAGTCACTACAATAGTGATTTTCAGAAGGCACTTGTCACAGCCCTAATGATTCTTCAAAGAAACCTAATAGATCACATGGAAGAAAAGAGATGGATTGTCAAGTGGCCCAGGTGGGCAGAACTCCTGCTCTAAGCTGGCATCCACCTCACTGCAGCTAGCACGAGTCTGCTTATTTCTGCTGTATACAATGTACCCTAGTGTTGATTAGAGAATCAGGCACAGCCAGGAAGGATCCGGCAACACGTTCTGGCTTTGGCCCTGTGATGTTTAACATTGTTATCACCAACTGGATGAAAACATTGGATGAACAGTTGCTGGTAATATGTGGCTCGGAAGGAGAGCTTTTATGTTGAATAGCAAACTTATGATCCAGAGAGATTCCCAAAGTCTAAAACATGGGTCATATCAAAAAGTTCAAAATTAACAGACATATATGCGTAATTTCTGTTGAGTTTCAAAAAGTAACTTGCACATAGACTAGAGCAGTGGTTCTCAAAGTAATCCCTGGACCAGCAGCTTCTGCCTCACTTGGGAACACTTTAGCAATGCAAATTCATTGGATCCAACCTGGTCCTACTGAATCAGAAACTCTGGGTGTGACACCCAGCAAGCTGTGTTTTGACAAGCCCTCCAGGTGTTTCTTGCCCACACTAATGTTAGAGAACCACTAGGCTGGAGAAACCAACTTTCTCTCCCTCCTTTCCTTCCTTTCTTTCTTTCTCTTTATTCGACCTCATTCCGGAAAGAATTTGAGGCAGAAAATCTGACTTAACAACAGTTTGTGTGTAAGAACAAAGGTTTTGTTTTAAAAAAATATTAATATGACTCAATGGTGTGATGTGGCTGCAGCCAAAACTAGTTTGCAGTAATGGTCGTGATCAGCACCAGGGAAGCTTTGGCCCCTCCCCTCTCCATCTCCGGCATATTCCGTATATTCTCCCTATTCTGCTAGACCATATCTGCACTTTAGTGAGAAACTAGTTTTAAGAGGGACATTGAGAAGGGGCTTGGACAATGATGGTCACTGTTTTAAAGGAAGCAGTCGAGGGAAGCCACCTTCTGTTTGGGGGGACTTGACATAGAGAGGAAAGAGCAGAATTTTATATCTTGCTCCAGAGAGCAAAATACTAGATTGGAAAGCCCTCTCTGCTGGTACTAAGAGGGTAGGACATTAGTCCAGGCTCTTCCCACAGGGTTGTGGTAATCTACCTAAGTACTTAAGACTTATTTCCTTCTGCTATAGAATGTGGATAATAAGTCCCATGTTATCCACCCCACAGAGTTTTGGTGAAGACTGAAAACCAGATGAAAATATTTAAAGATTAGAAAGCTATAATGGACTGGACAAGTATGAGGCAATAGTGCTGTAATTAACCAAGACTAGTTGATGGAAATTTTAAGTTCAAAATAAAGAAGAATCCCAACAATATGAATTGTCAAAAACTGGGGTGACCTTCCTCATTAAGTAGTGAGTTCACGAGAGGTCTTTCAACAAAGAGATGCTAGAGAATGAGTTGTATTGGGTTGGAGCAGATGGCCCGAAAGTACCTTTCTGATGCTAGTATTTCAATTAATGCGGATCTGAGAGAATCGAGCTAATAGCCAGCAGAGTGAATGTTTAATTCAACATTTGTTAATCACCCCGTGCAAGTCACCCAGAGCATAAATTTTCAATCAAAAACAACAAGATGGGCTCAAATTAGTTAACCTGATATCAGTTTTTCTCCAGAGCCCTAATGTTAAATTCCCCTTTCCATTAGAAGTCTGGTTGAACTGGTCCCTTGATTCTCTTGTAGGTCCATTGATGTCTGAATACGGAAAGTAAAATAGTGTATGAATTGTCTTTCTAGGTGTCTAAGCCAAACTCTGAGTTGATTTATGGCATTATTCCTTTAAAATTAAGATTTCCTCCAGCTATAATTTTGCATGTAGACTTCTACTTCTTTTTCTGCCCCCAAACTATTGGGTAACATCAGTGACTTTTGCCTCCATGTACTCCTTGGTTGGTTGCTTTCCAGTGGCAGAGGATGAATGGATCCTTTTGTGCAGAGAGTTTTGTAATTCGATGAAGAGCTTAGAGCCTTGCCAGAGGTGATATGTGGGTATTTTACACATATTATATAATATATATGTTCATCAGAAATGTATTGAAGGTGACATTTAAACATCACTGTAGGTGGTAACTAAACCAGAGATGGCTAAATCTAATTTTCAATACGTTAGAAGCTTTCTTTTCTGATTCAGACAGGACCAATTTTTGGTCAGTTATTTAAAGAAAGAGTCAGTTAAAGCAGGGGATTATAAAAAAAGAGAGAGCAAGAGATGCATACCTTAAAGTTTTTAACTTAAAACATATGTATATATATGTATATGTGTGTGTGTGCATACATACTTACTTATTTACATACATATGCATATACAAATATATTTCATATGCTGAGTTTTTAGTGAAAGTCCAAGGACTGCTGATTGTCACTGCATAAATCACATCCATAATGTATCATCTATGATTTCCAATTTTAGTTTCTTTGAAGTAGAGAGAGAAGTTTATGGACAATTGCTGAGTAATCCTTCTAGATTTTTTTCTCAGAAATTTTCAGTCTTTTTTAGCTGTCTTTTCCCACACCTAAAATTAGAGAGGGAAAAAAAACAAACATTTTTTTTTTCAGCAACTTGTCTTTATGAAGATTTTCCAAAGCATTCAACAACAGCTCTTTTTTCTTTTGGTCCTGTTTTGCATCAGTTTCTAAACCATTTAATTAACTTACATAATAGTAATAGTAAGTTCAACAGTCATAAACAGGTTTAGAAACACATACAACTGATACTTGCTAAGCATACAACTCAACTGGTAGGACTAGAAGTACTTGGAGCATACTAGAGAATAGCTTTCCAACAATGAGCCCCTGCCTGCTGTTGGCACCATACATATTATAGAACAAATGAATACTGGTAACTCTGGTCAGTTAAGTGGAGACCGGTTAAGAGACTATCTTCTCTTCCACTAAACTGTGTTTACAATGATAAGATGAATGAAGGAATTTAGAAGTGACTGTGGATCTAGAAAAAAAAAATACAACAACGATGGCTGCATATCTGTGACTCTTAACAATATCTAATGTATTGGGAGATTGGAGAAAGGCAGAAAGCAGAAGTTAAAGTAGAATGGGAAGTTGACCGATATGGTTGCTTTTTGTAAAAACTCTTGAATTTAAGAAAGTACTAAGAGATAATAACAGTAGGATGCATTTTCCACGCTTTTCCCCTTTAAGCTTTTCCAGCATTTAGTGTGGGAGAGAAATGGGAGATAAACAAGGAAAAGGGAGGTTGTGCCTATCCTTAGGAAGAACATACCTTTGAGTTAAGAGCGGAGACTTTTGAGATGTGATTAGAAGGTTTTCTAGCCAGTTTTGAAACGAAATCATGAAGCAATAGGAGGAGTACTTTTATATAGCATCATTCGTCTTTGTTAACAACCCAAATGATTAGAGGTTTGGGAAACTGCCCCTCTAAATATGGGCTAAAGGAACTGGGTTTATTTAGCTTAGAGAGAGAAAGAGAGCAAGCCGAGAGACTTAATAATAGTCTCCAAGAATATGAGGGATATTCCATGAGTGATGGAGAGCAGCTGTTTCCTGTTTCCACTGAGGACTGGATAAGAAAGAATGGAGTTAAATTGCAGCAAATGGGTTTAAGAACTCCTTGGCCATAAAGTTCAAGACAACAAACCCACAAGACCCAAGTCACTGCTCTGTTTCAGAATTGTATAGTTAGTGAACTGTCTTTCTTGGGTGGTTTAAATGTGGCCTGCTCTTGAACTATTAAAAAGGGCAACAGGACCTTTCACCCATGTAAGCAAATGAAGTTTTCCATTGTCTGAGCCTACCAGTACTCTGTGGTTGATGAAGCCCTTTTCTCTAAATTTTCTAATGAGATTTAGAAGAGAAAAAGCTTCAGAGGCCCTTTGTTCCCCTTTGCTCTGTTTCACTCCTTCTCTCTAAGGTAAAGGATTTGCAGAGATTTGCCAGTGTTTTATCCACCCTTTTGGTCAATATCATCGTGATTTTTTAAAAATTCTGTGTCTTCAGTGGATGTATTTAATATATATGATATATGCTTGTGATATGATATATGTATATCTATTTATTTCCTATATATTTGATTCAACAGTGAAAGCAATGCCTTCTTCTAGGCAATGTGAGGAATGTGAAGATGAGACACACACTGTTCTCATTAGGAGCCCAGCAGAAATACAAAGCCTTATGAAATAATCCATAATTATAGGAGGTCAGATGAGGGAAGACATTTAAAGGCAGAAAAGTGACTTCTGAGTATGTTACTAGTTTTCAGTCAATGAAGCAGATGAAAATGCCTGAACACTTTATTCTCAATTACTGTTCTATCATTGTTGTCCCATATTAGATTAATTATACCATTTTTTCAGAATTGAATAAATTGTGTCTTGTTTACCCTACTGAGAATATATTCAAAGCAAATTTTGATTCCCAGAGGATTGGCTGCTGTTAAGCTGTATCTTTAAAGTCTAACTGTGTATGCATTCAACATGTTATATTCCCATCTTGTACCAACATTTATTACAATCTCATGAAAATTCTCTGCCTCTGTCATTGAATGTCTTCTGCCATCTGCAAAGGGTAAAGCTGAATTGTGTGATTCCCTCAACTATTTTGGCCTGCAGAATCCAACAATGAAGTGGGAAAATGACTTGAGACTTGTTCACTGTGAGGCCTTGGGCAAGTTACTTAACCTCCTTGAATTTCAGTTTCCTTAATCTAAAAAAATAACAACAACAATAAAAAAAAGGGTGGGATGGATAAGCCCACTTTATAGGAATATTTTGAGGATTAAAGTAAATGAAATAAGGCATGTCAAACCCAGAGTCCAGTTATTAATTTGTTTCATGTAATTCACAAAGAACATCTCTTGCCTGTGGTAGAATCACAATTGCCTGGAAATTCTCTTTATTTAGTGGGGTGATTTGGACCCTTAGGGAAATAGGGTTTATCTAAAAATTCATGAGGGCATCCCCAGAGCCCAGCTGTATGAATATTTTTCCTTTCCTAAACTTACTTCATCCAGGAAAAGTCTACTTTGATGCCAAATATTCCAGGAAGCATATGTTGCCAAATAACCTGAAACAATTCATGTACACACATGGAAGGAAAGTACGCTTTAAATTCTATGGAAAGATTAAGCATTTTGTTTTACAAAGTTTAAAAGAGAGTTAAATCTTCTGCAATTCAGGCAGTCATTTTATAGACATTTAATAAATTGAATACTGTGCTTTGAAATGATATCAAATTGAGGGCATGATCCTTGCTCTGGGGAAGCTTAGGAACTTGTTGGAGAGACCAAACCCACATGCATGAAACAACCACAGAACAGTTAGACTGAGTTTCAGGAAGGGCAGTAGAACACATTAGGGCGTGAGCCCCTAAGTACTGGGGAAAGGCAGGATACCGGGTTTGAGTACGGATTCAGTATAGCTCTAGGAGACTTAGAATCATCAGTTGGCTAAGTCATAAAACACTAACATTTAAAGACGATCAAAGAAACCACCTAAAATCTCCACTTTCTATAGAAACCCAAGAACATAGTGCACTTGCTCTTTACTTATTTCAAATGAAGGCATCCTTCTCAAGCCTTCAGTACTCAGGCTGATTTGCTTTCAGATTCTCATCTACACGTTGTGCCAGACAGACGGCTCCTGCCTAGCTCCATTTTTAGTCCACAGGATATGGAATATCTTTATAAATCATTATAAGTCACAGTGAGAGTAACATTCCCAGTTAGAGACTTACCTCAAAAGCTGGGGCATGCCAAGCATTTTAATGTCATTGGGTTTAGGAACCAAGGTGAGGGCCTTCCTCTCTTTATTAGGAGGAGATTTATATTTCAGGGCCTTTGGAGGGTGAAAGTATGGGCCATCCTTCTCAACCCTTGCTCCCCAAAAGAAATAAGTAGGGAGGCATAACAACAAAACCATTAAACTTAATAGCATAGAATTTATGGCCAAAATCTTGCAAAGCTTGTGTCAGCAAAGAAATAATTACCGTCACCTTCTTTTAGACACTCGGCTTTATAGCTGCTGTCACCTTTATCACAACAAGCAATGATTTAGGAGCTCTGTTTTTCATGGCAAATGGCCTGGTCCTATGTTTTTATGCATGTGGCCATGCAATTGAAATGACAATACATGGTTATAGTAACATGGAGCTAAATTTAGATCATGAATTGGAATACTGTTAATGATTTTGGTTGAGTCACGCTGTCAGTATGCCAACTGAGCTTTTCCCCCTGCTCTTTTATCCTCTAGATTCTCAAATCCAAAGATTTAACATCTCCAACCCAGCGCTACATCGACAGCAAAGTCGTGAAAACAAGAGCTGAAGGCGAATGGCTCTCCTTTGACGTGACTGATGCTGTTCATGAATGGCTTCATCATAAAGGTTACAAACCACCCTTCTGTTTCCCTCCCTAGATGTTCAGAGACACTTACTTATTGCAAGTTGATTGTAGCTTTAAGGGTATAGACCCTACTCAAACAATGATTTCCTTGATTTCATGTTTTCCAGACAGGAACCTAGGATTTAAAATAAGTTTACACTGTCCATGCTGTACCTTTGTACCATCTAATAATTACATCATCCCAAATAAAAGTGAAGAACTAGAAGCAAGATTTGCAGGTAATTGAAATGTGGTTATATGCTGTGCGAGCGGGAAGGGCATATGTTGGTAACTTCACAGGGGATAAAGTCAGTTTGCAAATGAAAATAGGATTGTTTGGTGAGACCTGGGAAGTTTCATTTCTTTAGGCAAAGACATGGTTGGACAAGAATATATAGGACAAAAAAGATTGGGAGAAAGGGATTAGTTCCCAGTTTAGGTTTAATGTCTTGGTCAATACTAACCAACTGACATGTTAACCCTCTGAATTATTAACTAGTTAAGCCCTTTATTCTTTATTTAAGCAAACCAACTTTCCATCTCTGCAAACATTATAGAGGAAGATAGCATACATTCAAGGTAATCCATTGATAATCTCCCAAACCCAGCCCAGAACCATAAACTGCATTTCACAGAAGAAAGGTATCTCCTCTCACTATGGCTTCTATAAGTAACCTTACATATACTAGAATACCCCACCTTTTCTAGCCTTTACCCAAGGTTTCCAGTGATGTCACAATTTTTAAATTATAGTAATGTAAATACATAGTAAGGCTCTCCTTGCTCACCTTTTAGTAAATTGGCCAAGAGTTAGGGAGAATGAAGAGATGCCAAGGACCCAAGGCACTTCCTTTATGAGAGCACAAGTCTTTGGATGAGAAGAGGTGAGAGGGAAGTCTATGCCTTGTGACTAGTCGGCTGTAGCATCATCACATACTGCCAGATCGACAGCTGATTTCCTTCCCCTTAACTGCCACCACCTAGACATCCATCCACTTTCAGAAGACTCCCGTGGCCCTTGCCTATGGAACATTACTCCCAGAGGTCCAGAGATTTATTTCAGATGCTAACATAGTCATGATTCTCTAGAGTATGGAGATCAAATGCTTAAACTGGCAATCTCTTGAGCATGCTTTCGGGAGCTTGAGTTTCTAAATTTCAAATGGAATCAGCAAAGCATTGAGGATGCCATAAAATCAATGAAAAAGCCCTTTCTTCACAGCTTCCCAAAATAGCATTAGGCGAGGGTGACTTTCTTTCACTTGAACCTAATTCACTGCACTTTAGTGTAAGTCTCAGTTTATGTTCATTAGGAAAGTCTTGTGAGTTTAGAAGTCTTAGGGAGAGTGTGAACCCAAGGGGTGACAGGGCATGTTCTATTGCTTTTGTCGTTGAGCGGTTGAAACAGCCTAAACTGAGGATTGACTAAAATAACTCCCTAGATTGCTCTTGGATTTAGATCAAAGTCTTATTCTGTAGTGACTTTCATAACCAGCCAGCCCTGCCTTTGACACTGAACTTCCTTCTGACAAGAGCCACATTTAGAAGTGTTCGTTGTCACCTGTCGTAGTCTTGTTTTGCCCTGTCTATTTCCGTGGGGAATGACGATAGCCAGCTGATGCTGCTGTTGTGGTCATCACTGCTATTTGTGACGATATACAAAGGAAAAAGAATATGGCTGATTATATCTGATGAAGGTAAAGCTAAATGTTTATTACCCAAATGCATTTTTTCAAGGTATTGATGGCACCTCCACATATACCAGTGGTGATCAGAAAACTATAAAGTCCACTAGGAAAAAAAACAGTGGGAAGACCCCACACCTCCTGCTAATGTTATTGCCCTCCTACAGACTTGAGTCACAACAGTCCAACCGGCGGAAGAAGCGTGCTTTGGATGCGGCCTATTGCTTTAGGTAAAGGAAATGAAAATTAAACACAGTAATTGCATCTGTTAAGTTTTGTACTGCCTTTGCCCTTTCTTTTTGTACATATTGACCTGAATTGAGCACATTGCTTTAAGGCTATGTATAGTATAGGATAGCTGTCATATCTTACCACATCATTCTTCCCAGAAGCTTAGAACAGTTATTTCTGTGTTGTGTTCATCAGCTTTTTTAGCAGTCAACCAAGTGTGAAGAGAGAAAAACTAGCCCATGTATTTTGCCCCCAAATTTTCTGAATGAAGAAGAGAAGGAACTCTCTAGTGCTCCAGAACAAATAGTATTATTTTATTATTTTAAACTTTATTATTATAAGTTTATGTATCATTAAGGAGCTGGGTGGTAGCCATGGCTTAGTTAAGGAAGATCCAACATCTGTATGTAGCCTTGACCCACGTTTCAGAATGCCATTGGCCACACCATTTCCACAGACAGCAGAAGAAGACTATTTGTTGTGTCTTTAACTATAGAATAAGAGAGAAATGAGGGTGCAAGCCAAGAAAGATTTATTCCCCATTTCCGTGTGAGTGCATAGGGGGAGAGTGTGAATGTTCTTCTCTGGCTTCTTATCAAGTCTGGTAAGAGGAAGGCTATTTATTTTGAGAATAGGACAGTGAAGGGTCCTCACTGATAAAGTGTCCCAGCTGTCAGAGTTCATGAGTAAAACAGCATTTTTTCGGTTGTCAGAGCCAGTGGTTGCACTCAGCAAGACTCCATGTTTCTTGATCTCTGGTTCATTCCTAGATCAAGGAACAGGAGATGAAATAAGGGATTTATTCTCAAAGGAAAATGCCTTAGGTGGTTCCTCGAATATAGCTGTTTTATATTTGCAAGGGTAACAGAGGCCTGATGACAAAACTGCTCAGTATTGATTTGAAAGGGCTTGGTCTCTCCTAGCCATCCCTCTACTTATATTTGGTTGTTCGAGGGTAAAGGTTTGACTTTCTGGGTCACAGACAAGGGGATCAAGGTATATAACTCTCGAGGGAAGGCAGCCCTGCAAATCAACCATAACACCCCATCATGAAAATTACTGGAGATGACAATAAATCCATTAAAACCTGGCCAATGAGATTTGCTCCTTAGGTGTTTGGTGAATACATAAATGAGTCATTTTTATGGTTGGAGTGGAGAGAAACCAGCTTTAAAATCTCCATTGTGCTTTCTTTTAACAGAAATGTGCAGGATAATTGCTGCCTACGTCCACTTTACATTGATTTCAAGAGGGATCTTGGGTGGAAATGGATACATGAACCTAAAGGGTACAATGCCAACTTCTGTGCTGGTGCATGCCCATATTTATGGAGCTCAGACACTCAGCACAGTAGGGTAAGTGTTTGGCTAACTTATCCCTTCTATTCTTGGATTACCAAGGTGTACTTGCTAATGGGATTTCCAAATGAGTTCTAATTAGCATGGCACCCTTTATCCCACACAGGAATGGGTGCTAGAGAAATCCTTTTGGATGACTGGGAAGAATGTAGGCTGTAGTTAAATCAGAAAGTAACACTGATGAATTTGACCCAGTTGGTCTTGCCTTTCCATTTAGATTATAAGCAGCTTGAAGGAAGTTTTGTTTAGTTTTTCTTTGTTTTATATTGTTAGCTGTAAGCCTAAGTAGGTAACTAGAAAAAAATCTTTTGGAATGAATCAGTCAGTATATCATATAGTGTCTTGTACAGCTAAGATGTGAAGGGATCCACATTTTCATGTAACAAAAGAATTTGATATTATCTACATCAGGGACTGTCATATTAGAAAGAACATTGAAGACTTCACTTATAATTTTGGCATGGTGTTTTACCACCGTATGACAATTGGAAAACCTTCAACTTCTCTGAACCTCACTTTCTTATTAGTAAAAAGGAATGTGTTTATTAAAAATTGTCTCTAAAATAATAATGCCAAATGTGAGAGGTGATGTGAAGAACAAAAAGATAATATATGTGAAAATGATTTGAAAATTAGTATCTCTAAGTTCTTTTGAATGTTACCCAAAGTAAATGAGGATCTGAATATTTTATCAAGTTATTTCGGTCAGGATAGAGGGCTAATTCAGAAGGTGGGTCCTAGTTCGGATGCCACAGGTTCCCAGCCCAGATCAGCAAGGACTTACTCTATATAAAATGACATTTGTCATATGTTCCTTTCTGATGGCTCATCGTGTTGTTTTATATCATGGGTATTAACCTAGGATTTTAGAGATTGAAAGGACTTCTGAAGTTTCCTTGCCAAACCTTTCAGAAATTGGGATCTAAAGAGTGTAGATGACTTGCTCAAGAGCAAATGGCGAAGTAGTTACAAACTGAGATCTGGAATGCAGGCTTCCTTGTTTTATAACCAGTGCTTCGTTTGCTCTGTCTTATTGAGTTCAATTCCTGAAATGTGACCACACATTGGGATTTCTATTCTGCTCTTTATGCCTCTGTAAATCTCACTATTAAAGAGGCATTAGAAAAATTGCCTTCACTGCAGGGTAGGAAAATGAATCTGCTGCCAGAACGATCACATCATACATTCAGCCAAATTCAAGAGTTTGGGAGTTATCAATTATTTTGGACAATCTGTATTATAGAATTCCTCTTTTATTCATGTTAAAACTCATGTGTTAGTGGAACATGAAGTGTATTTATTTTAAAATGCCTCCATATACTGGCCTTTAAGTTGACAAATATGGCTCCTCTTCCTTCAGCTGTTTCCCCAACTCTCCTGCAGGCTTTGGCACCCCAAGGTGACCACGTGCTTGGCCATGTGAGAGAAGCTTGCTCATGCCTGTCCCTTTGTCTGAGCTCCCTGGCTGGGCTCTCTCAGCTGGGCAGCGGCAGCAGTAGCTGTAATGTGGGCAAGGCCCAGTTGCCAAGTAGAAACATAATTCTCCTCCTTGATACACAGAGGGAGTGTGTGAAGGCTGAGACCATGCTTGTTTTTCAAGGAGAAAGGAAGAATAACTGTCATGGTCACAAATATGTGGTTTGGACAGTTACCCAAGAAGCCAGGGGTAGCTTAATAAAGTAGTCAGTGTTGCAGTGTTGAACAGATCTTCTGTCTTAGGCTGAAAAAATTGCTGTGAATCTCAAGGAAAAGGTCATTTGCTGTTTGACTAACACATTAATGGCATCCTTGGAAATGTCTCTATATCATCAATGGGTAACCTACATACTTCCACTTGGTAAAAGTCACATACCCCTTTGATGTGACATGGGGTTAAAAGTACAGGATTGACTATAGAACTTCCAGTTCATTCTGTTTTAGGACTGTCTATTCCTCCACCTTGGCCACTACCGTTTACCACATGGAAGACTCAGTGGAGAGTTTTATTATTATTACTATTATTATTATTTTTAAAGCAGAATGTAAGAAGGTGAATAATTAATAAAATAGACTGCTTTTGTTGTCACTTACCAGCATTATTGTATTTATGAAGCAATGGTAAATGAAAACACATTTATCAAGAGCTTTTTTCTTTTATAATGAAAATTAAGTTGCCATTAAATTGGCCTGAGAAGACACTTAACATAGAAAGATTTCCCTGTAGCCAACAGGTGGCTTTTTCTATACCTAAAGGTTAAAGCTCTGATAGGAAAGTGAATAAAAATTTTACTCTTTTATTCATCTGTGTATTCATTACTTCCCCTAGCACACGAGTCTTATTATTTGCCTGGAAAAGTCTTTACTAGGGCTACACAGTAAAAATAAAATCTACAGGGTCCCTGATCGCAAGCAAATTCTTAATATAGACAGGAATTGAAAATATATACTCACGAAACAAATTTCAGTTACAAAGCAGTGCAGAAACAAGAGCAGTGTAGAAATAAGAGGATCACGATTGCCAAGAGACTGGGAAAGGATGTGTAGCAAAGCAGTAATCAGAGTAAAGGCTTTTTGGAAAACTTGGGAGAACCTGTTGAATGAGCAGGTTTGTCCAGAATCATTTGTTTAATATGTTTGAAAATAAGAGTCAGTGGAAAGATGTGTGAATTCCTTGACCTACAAATTTGACCTGAATTTGCTATAAGCAAAGGAAAGTGTAAACCAAAAATAATTTAAATTGCCTACTCAGTGCTATGACATAAAAGATAGCAGTATGGAATACGTCTTTAAAATAATTACCTTTTTTTCCTGGCTTTTCCTATGTTGCCTCTGCTTTGCTGTGCCCTTTTAGGTCCTCAGCTTATATAATACCGTAAATCCAGAAGCATCCGCTTCTCCTTGCTGTGTGTCTCAGGATTTGGAACCGCTAACCATTCTCTACTACATCGGCAAGATCCCCAAGATTGAACAGCTTTCTAATATGATCGTAAAGTCTTGCAAATGCAGTTAAAATTCTTGGGAAAGAGGCAAGACGATAATCACGATGATGATGATGATGATGATGACGATGACAACGACGACAGAGATGATAATACCGATATGTGTAACAAGAAAACATAAAAGAGCCTCGGTTCATCAGTGTTAAAAATTGTTTTTTGAAAACACGGTACTAGTTCAAACACTTTGGAAGTTTGTGTTTTGTTTGTTAAAACTGGCGTCTGAAACAAAAAAGTTGAAGGCCTTATTCTACATTTCACCTACTCTGTGAGAGAGACAAGAAGCAAAACCTTTTGTTGTTTTTATTTTTTTTTTTAAGAAAAAAATAAACACTGGAAGAATTTGTTAGTGTTAATTATGTGAAAGAAAAAAAAAAAAAAAACACAAAAAACAGGAAAATCCCGTTAAGTGGAGTTGCTGTACGTACCCATCCTGTCCCATGCCTCACTTGATTTTTCTGTATTGCTATGCAATAGGCACCCTTCCCATTCTCACTCTTAGAGTTAACAGTGAGTTATTTATTGTGTGTTACTATATAATGAACATTTCATTGCCCTTGGAAAATAAAACAGGTGTATAAAGTGGAGACCAAATACTTTGCCAGAAACTCATGGATGGCTTAAGGAACTTGAACTCAAACGAGCCAGAAAAAAAAGAGGTCATGTCAATGGGATGAAAACCCAGGCGAGTTATTACATGACCAAGCAAGTCTGCATTAAGATAAAGACCCTGAAAACTCATGCTATGTAGCAACTGCCTAAGGAAGCTTCTTGTAAGGTTCAAAAACTGAAAAACCTGTTAATAAAGGAAACTTTCAGACAGAATAAGTCCGTAAGATTTTTTTTTTCTTTTTAATTGTAACTGTTTCCTTTGCAGTTTAGTAAACCAGTGGAATGTTGAAATGTTTTGGCATGTACTGGTCAAACTTTGGACCTTAAATATTGCTGTATAGCTATGCCATGGGTTTTTCCCTTCATTTCGGTATGTGTAACCATACCTATATTATTACAATAGATGGGTATAGAAGCCAGCATAATTGGAAACACATCTGCAGATCTGTTTTGCAAACTAATAAATCAAGACATTAGCTACTTCACATATAATGTGTAAATTTTCATTATATATACATTTTTTTTTTTTTTTACATTTGGTAATAATGCCAACTATGATTAGATTGGACTTAAATTTGAGCTCTTTTTAATCATCATTCAAAATTGTGTGTTTCCTTTAGCTGGTCAGTACTTTTGAGTAAAGCCCCTATATTTTGACTTGCACTTCCAATACTTGTTTTATAGTATTTGCTCGACTTGTGCTTTGTGTATTGTTCATTATTATGACATAAGCTACCTGAGTCAACTTGTCCATTTGTTTTTTTTCCAAAAAAGGATAGATTCTAGTTCAGTGGTCTTCCTTCATCTTCTAAGCATCATTACTAAACAATTCAGATTGTAAAAAGCTTTTTATTTCAGGAGAATGGGGGCTGTTATAATAGATGATTGAGGTGAAATGTCTTAGTTTTAGCAAGGACAGGAATCGGACTGAATCTTGGCGACTGAGTTATGAAGGTTTCTCTAACCTGGCTTAATCAGAATTTTCACAGAATTATATTGTTATTAAAGAGTAGACAGTTCATAGGAAACATCTTTTACTTTAATTGGTTTTTAGTCTCCAGGGGGGAAAAAAAGAGATTTACGTTTTAATTGATTTTTTTAAAGGAGAAAAAAAACCCAGGCTGGCATAAGTCATTCTGTTTATTTCACTGAAGGTAAAAGTTTTTATAGGTGTTCTTTGAAGGTTGAAAAGGCACAAGCTAAATTTTCCCATGACCAAAAATTCCTTTCCTCTACATGAGCATTATCTAGATTTTAAGCAAGAATGTGCCTTGCTTTAATAAATAATTTGGCACATCAATGCAAAGGAAGTGTCCTCGTATCGAGATTTGTAGGATACACCAATTCATCAGTTAAGTCAATTATTTAGCTTTAAGACAAAAATTAATAGTTAAAACCATGGAATGTTTATAGTTTCACCTAAAGAGCATCATAATGAGGTGTGAGCCCAAAGTAAAGCTGTTTGATATTGTATACTTATTTTTTGGAATTTCCTGACCATTAATTACAATGAAGAATTGGATTTGCAGGCTTGAAAACTGGAAAAGCAAGAGATGGGATGGCACAAGAGTAAACAGTCCTTGTGTTGGCTAAAACCCAATCCCAGATTTGGGCATGTGTCCATTATTTTTCTCCTCTTCCATTTTTCTATTAGTTCTGTGTACATCACTTTTATTTCTGCAGGTATTTTCCTCTCAGATAGGATGACATTTTGTTTTGTATTATTTTGTCTTTCCTCATGAATGCACTGATATTTTAAATGCTCTACTTTAAAATCTCTTGAATCTTTTTTTTTGGGGGGGTTGGGGGGGCGGTTCTGTAAGGCCTTTATTTCCCTTAAGTAAATATTGCCATGGGAGAGGAGGGCGGTGGGAAGGAATGGGAAAATGTTAGTTTGGGGGTAGGGTCGGGCAGCAGTTTTTGTGTGTTAAGCAGCAGTACAGCTTTATGGTTGGCATGGTTTTTAGAAATGAACTATAAGACTAGCTGTTCTGTATTTTGATGACTGATTATGCTGTATTTTAACACAATGTATGTCTGTTTCTGTGGTGCTCTAGTGGTAAATAAATTATTTCAATTATATGTCGATGTGTTTTTCCTATCCTAGTACCATCACTGAGGCTAGAAATTACCTCTCATGCAATGAGAATGGTCTCAAAGTAGAAGAATCATCCTACCTTTAAGATTGCCCTTTTGTGCTTTTCTTCTTAAGGACCTACACTTCAGAAAACTTTTGATTCCAAGCTCAAGAGCCAGGATATATTCATCAAGGGCTGAAGAAAGCTCTCTACAGTCTTTTTATTCTCATTTATTGCTATTTGGTAATTGTTTGAGATTTAGTTTCCATCCAGCTTGACTGTCTACCAGAAAAAAAAAAATGCAGAGAGATGTTTGGACCACGCTTGGCTTTCTGGTTCTATGTACTGCCAACCCCAGGGCCAAAAAGACCTGGTCTAGACAGTATCCCCTGTGGCCCCATAACTTGGATAGTTGCTCAGCCAGCCAGATATAACAAGAGTCACGTGCTTTTGGTTTGGTTGTTGGGAGCAGCTACTCTTTTCTCAGTTTCACCGGCACCACTGCACTCAAAGAACCCCCTTTGCCCTCTTGGCTTTTATCTGTAAGACCAGACTTCCCAGTCTCTTACTAAACAGAACTAATAAAAAAAAAAAGTAGTGTGTGGTTCAATCTGGTTTTCTTGCTTTATGTAATGAATGAACTAGTTTGTGCTTGTGGTTTTGCACAAAGGTTTGTGCCTGTTGTCTGACTATTATGTAGAAACAACCCATCAATTCCAGGGGATAGGTAGAGTAGAAAACGGTTCCCTTTTGTACAATCTTATCTCTGGTCGTTTATACTTACCTCATAGGTAGAAGAAGTGTGTCACTCGCAAACAATTAGTTCACACTTTTGTACCACCAGCCTGGCATCCCAGCCCACATCACATTTAATTGGTGGGTGAATATAGGAGGGTACCATAGGATGTTGAAAAGAGCCACTGAAAAGCTATATCTTTGTTGAGAATTAGTCAGCCATACTGAGCCTCTGTTTCTTTGTCTTTCAATGAGGATGATAATAGCTGCTTTGCATAGGTTGGCCTGTTTGTTTCTGCACCTTGTTAAATGAATTAACCCATGAAAAGTACTTTGCATGGTGTTTGGCTTATTGTTGATGATCAGTAGATGGTAGCCTTAACAGCATTTTTCCACCTGTTCTATTTTTGGCTTCTTGGCAATCCTATTATAACAAGCTGTTTATTTCCGGCTGTAAACTGGGGCCCATACTTCATCTTGATATTTACTGAATGTATAAAACCTTCAGGCCCTAATCTTATAAATCCATCAAGCCATCAGTTATTCCTGAGAACATTCTGCATTTAACATATATGATTGACCAGAAATTTTTAAATTGAGTTTAAGTGTTCATTTTAAGCCTTGCTTATAGTCCACCAAATGAAATCCAAAGTTAAGGAGACAAAGTGGTTATCTGAATGATCCATTTTCTAAGATGATGATACTAATAGCTGCAATTTGCTTGGTAACTACTCTTTACCAAGCACGAGTTTTGTTAACTTGTTTAACCTTACATTTTGCCCATTTTACAGGGAAGTGAGCAGACCCAAAATGGTTAAAGGACTTGTCCAAGATGACTCAGCTTGTATAGGAAGGGTCTAGAACTTCATTGTCCAATACACCTATCCACTAGCCATGTGGCTATAGAGCAAATGAAATATGGCTAATCTGAAAAGAGATACGTTGTAAATGTAAAATACACAGCAGATTTTGAAGACAGTCCAAAAAAAATGTAAAATATCTCATTAATAATTTTTATATTGATTTCATGTTGAAATAATAATATTTTGCTATATGGGATTAAATAAAATGTATTATTAAAATTAATTTTACCTGTTTCTTTTTACTTTTTAAAATATGGCTGCTAGAAAATTTGTTATTACATGTGTGGCTCACATTTGTGCCTTGCATTAGATTGCTATTAGATAGCACTGGCCTGGAATTTGAAAGCAGGTCTGTTTGGCAGTAAAGGTTAAGCTATTCTCATCAGCTATGCCACCAGCCTTTGTTTTTGTAATTGATGTACGATTGAACAGTAATTAGGGAGAGACCTGTTTTGTAGGTCAAAGGTCAAACTTTGTTGCATATTGGTAATTCAATATGGTTCTACCTAACAGTTGGAGCTGATTGACAAATGTGGTAATGAAAATGCGACTATTATATATGTCCCACTGGCAAAATTTATGGTTATTGTCAAGCAATACAATACTAAGTGGGACAGTACATCCTACTCCTGGAGAAGTTGAACTATTGTATCAATTGTTTTCAGCCCATAGAAATCTCATTAATGTGCCTGTGACAGCTCTTCTTATCCTATTTAAGGAAAAGAAAAAACCAAACCAAAACAATCCCCCACAATACTTATTGTGCTCCTTTGAATCCCTGGTCTTGAGAAGACACTGCTTTTCTGTCTGGAAATAAGCCTTGCTCCGTTCCCTTTGCTAACAGGCCTTAGAGGAGTGGAACCTGCCTTTGTGTCCTGAAGCTTATACAACTCAGGGGTAAAGAGGGTGAGGGGAGGGAGGGCTGCTTAAAAAAAAAAAATCAAAATTACAAATAAATTAGAAGGGGTCCTTAAGAGTGAAAAGCCTGGACAGACTCCATGGCAAACTGACCTGTGGGCTTTTGCTAACACATGTCCTTGTCTATGAAAGACTATTACCTTGTAATTCTAGCAAAAACTAGATGCCATCTCTGTTTTGCTGACCTACTAAATTGGTTGTTCTACTCTCTAGTCCTCCCCATTGTCTCAGCAACCGCATTCTATGTGCTAAACCTCATTTAGGACCCCTGTTTTACTAACATTCCAGGACCTGGGCAATAGAGGAAATGCCTTTTTTTTTAATCCACTTTTGGAACATAGCTAGATCTCATGAGATTGCCAATAGTACTGATATCGATACTATAAGTATTCAAGAATTGTATCAATATACACAGATAACTATCCCTGAAAATGCAAAGGGAATGCTTTCCAACGACCTTTTTAAAATAAAAGGATGGCTTCAGGCTTTTCCCTTGATGGGCTTTCTGTTTCCCTGAGCTGCTTTGTAGTTGGTTTCTTTATTTCAGGGAACAA
>JAQZBX010022168.1:0-31772 GCA_029593785.1 Cabassous unicinctus | reverse complement strand
AGTGTGGAAATGGATAGACTTGATGGTAACATATAATAGAGAGTGTAATTAACACAACTGGTTTATAAATGAGATTGTGGCTGAGAGGTGAAGTCGAGGGATGTAAATACCAATTGAAAGGAGCTAGAGAATAATCTAGGGACCAAATAACATTGTGAACCTGGAGGTGGATGAAGATTGTAGTTAATAGTACAAATACAAGAATGTTCTTCTATGAACTAGAACAAATGTACATCACTATTGCAAGGTGGTAAGAATATGGATATGAATGGGAAAATACAATTAATGTAATTTATAGACTATAGTTAACAGCAATATTGCATGTTCTTGCATCAATATCAAGGACGGTACTGTGTTAATAATGGGAGGTTATGGAAAAAATACACCCTATAGACAATAGTCAGGGTAATAGTCTGATGATGTTATCTCATAATCTGTAACAGATGTTCATCAGTAATATAAGGTGTTGGTGGAAGGGTGCTGTATGGGAATTCTGCACATTATGCATGATTGTTTAGTAAGTTCACATCTTCTCTAATAAAATATATACATATAAAAATGCAACATACTTAGATACATGCTAAAGATATTTAAAGCAGAAAATATTAGGAAAACACAAAGACGGCATACATTTCCCAGAGAGAAGGAAATATGAAATGTTTACTAGAGCAGTAGGACAGTGGTGAAGAAAGGGGATACAATTTAACTGAGTCCTGAAATTAAATAGGTACTAGCTTAGCTAGAATACTTTACATGCAAGTTTAGTCTATCCGCACGTCCGAGATCAGAAAGAGTATGGCAAGTTTGCTCAGGGAACAGCAAGAAATTCAGTGTAAAAGAAAAGTGGGAGATTGTAAATGAATGAGAAGGAACTGAAGGAGGCTTGGCTACCAAGGTTGGGAAAAGTCAGATCATCAGTAACCTATATTGTTATGCCAAGGAATGTGAGTTTTATTATGAAGGTCTTAGAAATGAATGAAGCAATTAAAGTAGAGTGGCCTTATTCAGTAAGCAATTGATCATAAAGCACAGAGGCTCAGGAGAGAGATCTGGGCACATGGTAGGTTTTCAGGAGTCATCAGTATGTCGATGGAAACAAACTGAGCCTATGGTATGTAGAAACACATGAGAAGAGGACAGAGAAAACATTGGGAGTCCTTAAGAAACTTGGAAGAAAAAAATGAGAGAAATGAGGAAAACCAGGAATAAGAGCTGTCAGAGAATAAAAGGAAAGAGCATTTCCCAAGAGTGCTGTGGCAGATAGTGTTCACTCCATTAGCATCAACTCTTGATTAGTCAAACCTGCTGTTTTGTTCAGGTATCAAAGATGGAAACAAAATTTTGGAGGTGCCTCCCTTAGCTCAAAGGGATGATCTGGATCCACTGACTCTCAACTGGTCTTAGTAATATTGATCTAGTGTGTGACATTTTTTGGGCTAGGCAATGAAATTTAAAATGTTATCTGCTGGAACCTGTTCACTAGAAAATATTTGCCTTGGAAAAAGGATAGGAATGCACAAAAGAAGAGACTCTTTTGTGCCACTGCTTCCCTGCCTTCCTGATTTAGGTGCTCTTATTTTAGGATGTGATGTCTGGAGCATTGGCAGCCTTTTTACAACCAAAAGATGCACAAAGATGTCCACTCAGTACCCAGACCTTGTTGAATATTAAAGTCAACTCTGAAACAAACTTTCTCCAGATTAACTTTTACATATGAAAATTAAATGCCTTTGCTAAGTACGTTATTGTCAATGCATGTGAGAGAGAGAAAAAAAAAAGAGAAAGAGGAAAGAGAAAGAAAAAAATCTGATATAGATGAAATAGTGGAAACCCTAATTCCTGTAAAAGAACAAGATAATGAAGCAAAACCATAAAGCTGCATAATGAGGCAGTTTCAAGAAGATAGATAGAAGTCCTAAATCTTACACTAATACTGAGTATTAGGCCCTGATTCCTGAAATATTTCTAACATTTCTGTTCAAGATATACTTTTGTTTCTACACAAATTACTTTTACAGTCAGAAATAATTGTTCTGACCACTGTATTTCCACAGCATTTTCCTCGTAAATTATTATAGTCAGTAATATGTATTGTAAATAGAGTAGGCAATCCTTTTTACTGTGGATTATAACCTACCTCAACTTTGCCATATTAGTGCTTTAAACAGGGCCTAGTGCACTTATCTTCTTGAAACTGGTGGATAAACTAATTTTTGTGTGTCTACTGAAACAGCAAAGTAAGAGTTCTCTCATAAAAATGAAGAGAAAGAAAAACAAATTAAAAGAAATTGTCATGAAATATCGCTATTATGTAAAATTACCTAACATAAAATATTTCTTAACAAAATATTTGAATCCCTGTGTCAATCCGTCATGAACAAAGGGAAAGGAATGAGTGGCTAATTACCAGGATTAGCATGCTTCTATCAAGACCTTACCCAAAATATATTTTTTTGCTTCTGTTTTTGAGGTAGGTATTATTTTTATTCACTTTTTAACTTCCATATAGTAAAATTTGCTTTTTGGTGTACAGTTTCATGAGAACTGATAAGTATATAAAGGATATAGAATGGTTCATGAATTTGTGTGTCATCCTTGCACAGAAGTAATGTTAACCTCTGTATCGTTCCAATTTCAGTACATGTGCTGCTGAAGCAAGCACCCAAAATATATTTTGACAATGTCTTTATTTAATGTTAAAAAGCTTGTAGCAGTTTGGCAGTTTGATATAGTTATGAATTACAAAAATAGATATTAGATTACGATTGTAAACTGGTCTGTTAATCTGGGCTTGATTAAGTTATGATTAGGGCATTGACTTGGCCCTTGGTGGGTGGGGTCTCAAAGCTAAAAGGACAGAGTTGGAGTAGTTTTGATGTTGGATTTCTGATGAGGAAGGAGAGAAGGCCCCGGGATAGAGACGAGCCATTCACCTACAGTTCACAGCTGTCCTTGTGGAGAGAGGCAAAGCCTAGAGAGCCTCATAGTCTACAGCTGACCTTGTGGAGGAAACAGAGGAGCTGAGCCTGGAGAGAAATGGAGCCCTGGGATGAAAGGAACCCAAGTAGCCTGAACCCTGGCAAACGTCAGCAGCTGTCTTGTTCCAACACATGGCAACAGACTTTGGTGAAGGAAGAAACTTATGATTTATGACCTGGTAAGCTTCTACCCCAAATAAATACCCTTTTTAAAAACCAACCGATTTCTGACATTTTGCATCAGCACCCCTTTTGGCTGACTAATACAAAGCTAATGTTTTTCACTCATTGGATTTATTGCTAATTTCTCTAAACAATCCCAGAATCACATTAATTACTGTCCGCTTACAGAAATGCACTTTAATAATTGGACCAGCAACTCCATGACTGCCCCTATGGAGAAACCAGATGGTAGAAACATTTTACACTTTGGAATATTCATAAACTCTTATTTTTCCTAATTATGTCTGAGCCTTAATGTATACAAAGAAACAGTCCCCACTAGAGTATTGAAGGGTATTTTAAATTTCAATCACTCTAAATCTTTTCCTCCCTTAAGGATGATGTTTGTATTATTCAGTAAGGACTAACTGACAGAAACAGATTTTTCCTTTGTTTCTAGATAATTTGCTTCATGCTGACATATTTTATCTCCTAGGAGGAGAGACCCACCAGAATCCCCAAATGTATAGGAAGAAACAGATGAGAGATTACCAGGAGTAGCTGGGGAAAGGGAAGATTTAGTTCATAAAAATTAAAAAAAAAAATAGTAAAAATAATATCTGAAAAAAGAAGTAGATCTAAGATACATTTGGAAGCAGACTGTGATAGACATGGAGATGCATCAACCCAAACTCATTTCAAGGAGGGAATTTCCCCCAACTCTTGGCAGTGATGCCATCAGTCAGACTTCAGCTAGTAGGCCATTTTAGTTCCAGCTCATCCAATGGGGTCAGCCAAAGCTATTGTAGTGCCTGCTTCAAAGTTGTTTCTCTTTCTGCCCAGTCTTATTTTCTTTCAGTCCTATCTACGGCTGTTGATCCCAGGGGCATTCCTTAAAACACATCCTGCACACACAATTTTGTCTCAGAGACTCCTTTCTATAGAAATCACTGCACACCATGGTAAAGAGTTAAGATTCTATGTCAAGTGACTTGGGGGGCTGCCGAATAGCTTTAAGCTATGAAGAAGTATGAGATGATTCTCATTTTTAAACTCATTTTAAAGACACATTTAAAAATACTGCTATGTGGAGAACAATTTAAGAGACTCAGAACTGAATATGGAAATGCCAGTTATGAAATTAGTGTAGTTGTATATATAATAGCAGACTCTGGCTTGAGGCAGGTTGTTGTCAGTGGAGCTGGTGGGACATAAATATGAATTGAGATATAAAAGTTGGTGTCTTCATTATGTATATACACATTTGTTTCTCACGAATTGATAGTTCAGTTGGGAAGGGAAGGTAGATAGCAAAAGCAGTAAGGGAAGCCAAAGCAGACCAGAGGGAGGGCGATAGACAGAGATCAGATGGATGGTGAAGACCCCAGAAAGGAGCCTGCAAAAGAGCTTTCAATGGTAATGTTCCTAGTAGGAGAACGCAGTTTCATGGAAGTTGAGAGAGGCAAGTTGTTTCTGTAAGGTTGGTTTACGTCTCTCAGCATTGTATTTGTTTTCTATTCATCTTGCTTTTTTGGTCCTCTGTTCCAGGTAAGTTGGTTCCTATTTCTACCACCATTATGCCAGGGAGAAGAGAGGCCTTGGGTCTATTTTCTCCTCTGAAGGATTTGCCAATTTCTAGAAGTTAGTTTAATTAGGGTTTTTGTGTCTTAGCTCTCCAAGGAGACTTTTTTTTTTTAAACTATAGTTTTTAGCTTACTCCACATATTTCAGTTGTTAAAATGAGAGCAATGGTCCCTTGTGTCTTTCTATCCCTGAACCAGAAATGGAACACATGCTTATTGAACTTATAAGTAAAGTGAGGACACCCATCAAAGACAATTTTTCTCACATATAAATTTTTCATGTAAGTTGTTTTTTGGCAAGACTCATTAATATGTCTTTATTTTCTGTGTGATCATTATTGTTAAGTTTCCCTGATAATATTAATTTATAATCTACGTTAAGAACTTTCACATCTTTTTGTTTTGTTATGTTTTGCTTTCACTGAAGTCAATTGGGAAAAATATACAGCTTAGTGAGTGATTATTTCCATTTTTTATAAATTATCACATAACATTCTGTTAAGTTAAAGTCTAGACACAGATTAAGAAGATAGATGTATTTTACCTATACGTATTGCTAACAGATTAGTTAATTACTGCCATGATAATGCTGCAAAACAGTCACAGATTCTGGGGCAAAGAACAATAAACATTGATATGCCCTGTGTCTGTGGGAATTAGCTGGGTGGTTCTTTTCATCTTGGCTAGGTTCATTCATTTGTGTAGGTTGACCTAGTGCTGTCTTGGCTAATATTTAATACAAATTCATAATCAGATTTTGCTAATTGTACCAAAAATATCCTTCGAGCTATTTCTTTTTTCCCAGTTAAGTATCCAGCATGGATCATACATTGCATTTATTTGTCATATCTCTTTAGTGTCCTTTAATTTCCAAAAGTTCCTTTCATTGTCTTTCCTTACCTTGTCATTTTTAAATCCAGAGTGTGGAATAGTACAGACCAGTTATTGTGTGGAATTTCTCTGAATTTTATTTCATGATTTTTCCCATGATTCAATTAAAACTTTTCTTTTCTGACAAAAGTACTCAAAGAGTCACGTTGTTTTCTTCTCAATGCATTATAACAGGTGGCACATGCTAGCACTATATAGCAACACTGGTGATGATGACATTGACCACATGGGTAAGGTTGTGTGCACCACGAGGCTCCAACATAAATTTACTCCTTTGCCCTCTGTGATTCCTTAGTAATTTGGGGGATAAGTTTTGTTTTCATGTAAATATTTTATTCTCATGGATCTTTTTTAAAATACAAATTATCAAACCAGTCTGTCCAAAAACACCAAGACTGATAAAAAGCAAAATACAAGGCACAATATTAATGTTGTTGCTGCAAGTAATGGGATCTGACTTTACTGGGAATTCCTAAAAGCTCAAGTTTTCCTAAAACTGTCAATCCAAAGAATGGGAGCCTGGAGCATTTATATCTATGCTCACAAACCTGATCAGCTGAGAGTTGGCCTTAATCATATTGATTTCTGGCTGTGTATCGTGTGGATCATCAGTCTTGAAGAAATCCCCAAGGCAGATACATGAAGTAATCTGAAGTGGGCACATGCATAGGGTACTGAAAGCATGCTCAAAGACACCTGAAATCAGAGGTTGGCCAAGGAGATGTGACACAGGGTACGTAAAGCTTGTGGCCTATAGATGGTCTGTTCACTGTGGAAAGGAATATCCATATTCTCACATGTTCATCATATTTGCTAAGGTTATCACATATCAGCTTCTTAAAAGTCAGAGTTTCAAATGCTTTTATTAGGGTCGGTGTAACATACAGGAAAGATCAGAAGCTTGTCTGACCAGTGCTAGTCAGAGTAGCCTTTTCCTTCTCTCTTTTTTTTTTTAGTTTATATCAGTATACAAATTAATTTTCTCTGTGACATATTGCATATGTTTACATATAATGGCACTAGGACAAGGCATTGAATTGAGTTCTCTGTAGGGCAATTAAATACTTTCTCTGAAAACAGGAAAGCATCCTTACCATCAAGCCTATTGGAAGCAGCATGCAGTTTTAAAGGCCCGTTTGTATTAATGATGATGGTGCAGTGAAGTTAATAGACCTGCCTTGGTTATTTTACTCCAGCAGTATTGATATGATCTAGTAAAGATGGGAAGAATTTTAATACTTGGAGTCAACCATAATTTTATTTTAGCCAGGGAAGTATATTTAAATAGAAATCCCTGGGAGTCAAAAGCTGAAGTCAACAGAACACAGAAGCTTAGAAGAAGCCACTTTAGCCAGAAGCTGAAAGCAACGAGGCCCAGAGAAGAGAAGAGACAAGCAGGCACAGCCATCTGATTTCCCACAGTTGCGCATCTTCTGATGATGCTACCATTTGCCTGACCACCCACAGCTGCAGCTTGGGTAGAAAACATCTATGATGATGCCTTAATTTGGACACTTTCACAGCCTCAGAACTTTAAGGTCACAAATTAATAAATCCCCATTGTAAAAGCCAACTCATTTCTGGTATATTGCTTTGGCAGCATTTAGCAAATTAGAATAGATAGATCGACCTGTATTTTGTATTTTGATTTTGTATTCAGGTTCATTAATAATTTCTCTTCCTGCTAATAATTTGCTCAGGATTAGCTCTTGGATATTTAAGATAGTGTAACATTTCCATAAATAATGATACTTTTGTCTCCTTATTTCAAATGTCTTTTCAAATTTTATTCTTTAATTTCATGATATTCTGCTTCCACCTATCCAGACTAGCTTGAGTCAGACTATCCCTAATCCTAGAGTAATTAGTGAGACTGGATAAAAAGCAATGTGTTTAAAGGCATTCAAGAGCTACCAAATAGCCAAAACTTAAGGAACCAAGATCCTGGGAAGATGGGAAGTACAATAAAATGAATCAGATATTCTGTTGTGATTATTCCTGTGAGGCATTTGCCAATTCTGAGAAGCTGAGATATCAAGCAGAAGGAGGCATTTAGAAGATTTAAAAGGTGAGTTATCTAATCAACAATATTTTGGATTGTAGGGCTCAAAAAATGAATTCAGGGTGGGTTGATGAAACAAGAACCTAGTGAGAACAGAAGCATAGGGAAGTATGAATGACATATGGCTGCAAAAGATGCTTTCCTCAGCAAAGCATCATATTTGAGTAAAAGTAATAAAATAAAAAGAATATGTTGAGATTCTATGGAATTTTGTTGAAGACTTTGCATGAGTTACAGAGCACACATTAGAAGGGTTTGATAAGTCAAAGGGGATGGAAGATGAGGTTCTCTGTAGAAACATACAGGAATAAGTGTCCATGTTGAGAACAAAAGATTCCCTGCAATTGGAACATGACAATTCTCAAAATGGAGAAAATAGCATTCTTTGTCTCCTTGGAGGTCCAACCAAAAATCAAAAGGCATATGGTATCCAGATTTGACTTGAATATTGCAGTGTTTTGTTTTGTTTAATGATGCGCAATGGCAGAAGATCCACCAATAAACTGGAAGTCATTGGTAGCTGCTCTGGTAGAAATTAAGATGTTTTTGAAATTACTAGAAACTTAATTAGTAAACTTTCTATCAGCCAATCTCTCTGCATATAGTACCCAACTTTAGCAAACTCTATTCCTAAATACAGTAATCACCTTTGGAGCAACCAATGTTTTTGGTTGGTTGGTGAGGTGGACGTAAAACATAGTTCCAAATTAACTCTAATTAAAATGCATGTCCCTTAAGTTTATGCTTCAAAGCATTGCGACAATTTTCCTAATTGGTTCAATTCATTGCTTCAATTTCTGATTAATTTCTCTCATGATCCTTGGGGGAAAATATTGTCCTTCACATACAACTTGTTTCTTTCCAAGTTCACGTAGTTAAACATCACTTCCATTTGGACCATTTGGTACCGATTTCAACTTTACAACTCTCTAAAAATCAGTGTCCACTTCACAATTAACTACAATTCTCATTCCTCCAGGAGGATGACCTCCTTAATCTGCCAAATATAATGTTTTTCTATATGAAATGCATTCAAATTCCCAACTCTGAATATCCAAATGGCTTTTTAAAAAATATCCAATGCTTTCATCAGTTGAAGGCTGGTTGCACATACTAGATTCTTGATTACAGAGTGAATGTGTGTTTTCTACTATGATAAACTGCTATAACATATTAGAGGAATATAACAATGTTAGCACAATACGCTTATCTTCTCCATGATAAAAACTTCAGCAAGTTTAGGAACTATGCTAATAATCTTGAATTTAAATCCCTAAGGTAAACTTTAAAAAATATATATATATATCATGAAGTAATTAGATGTAATATTTGTTGAATATCACCTTCATTGTGTGAAATTAGGGAATGGTAAAATGTACCATTTAGCTCTCTATGATAAGTTCATTTATATAACAATTGAATTTTTATTAAAACCTTTCATAAAAGAATTACAATTTATGTGAACTATGAACTTGACATAAGTTTATAGTTCATTTACAAAAGAATTGCATTTTTATTTTTTTCATAAGGCCTTGAAAGGAACATTATATTATACTGATCCCCTACTTTTAAACTATAATTTTTTTATTAATCATTTATTGAGTTCTATCCAGTGGTACAAAATAATCGCATAGAACAGTGTTCATAACCATTTTTTAACAATGAAATATATTTTCCTTGTTAAGCCTTGATTAGGATCTCAATCTATAAAACTGATATAAACAAAGATTATCTGTCTGAATTAATTGTGGGGACCTCGGTATCCTACCTATTTACTCCAATTTTGTATGCCTTATCCCTTCATCGTCATTGCAGAAGAAATAACATTCATGAACTAATCTGTGATTTTCTTATCTAAAGCAAAGATACTGCATTATCCAAACACATAAAACATGCCATGAAGTTGCATGGAGCAAAAGACAACACACAATGCTCAGGTTAAAAGAAATGAGTGTATTTCTTGATTCTTTCAAGAGCCATGGTGGTAACTTAGGAATTCAGTTAAAAACTTTGGGACTTAATATAGTCATTTGATATATGAATGGATTATCCAGCAGGAGCTGGATCCTTTTCAGAGCTGACACTATATAATTTTTATGAATGCCTGTGGTTTGAATTATATAGCTGGTAGCTACTGCACTAAACTCTGAGAAAGTAAAAAGTGCCTGGTTGCTCTGATGCTCACAGCTGGACCTGTGTTATCACAATCTGGCTTGATGCTCACAGCTAGGACATGTTGTTCTCCTGGGGAGCATAAATAAACTTACAGGACACCAACATTAGGTCACTTTGAGGGGATGATCAAATAAGAAAAAAACAAGGTCACTGTGCAACCCCCCAAATAACAAACATCACCCTTTCTCTGCTAAAATGAGTGACAGCTCCTTCTTTACCAAATACAGCTTTGCCCTTGCCCTAGTCTGCTTTCCCTGTAGAAATGATTTATTGAGGTACCAAATCATAAAATTGTCCTGCTTCCTGAGAGCATATAATCAAGAGCAAAGCCCCACTTTCTTAGACCACCTCAAATCACCCAAACAAACTCCAAATCCTGGAATAAGTCTTTGTAACACCTGCTTACTGAGAGGCCCCTAAGCTCCCAGTGCTAAGGATTTTCCCTTGTTGCAATTGCAGTAAACCTAAGCTGTTCAGCTACAGATGTGTCCTGATGGTATTTGATTGGAAAGTTTTTGTTGATTCCCCCTGAACCAGCAACAGGACTCACCCCAAAAGAAGAAATAGGGGGAGACTCAGCTGGAAGTGCCTCAAACCACCCTACAATGAAACCAGTTGAGTTTCCTAAGAAAGAGGCACCAAACACCACGGTGCTCAGTCCTTAAGCATTTATTAGAGGAGCTTACTTAAAAGAGCTGCAGCTACGTCTTGACGGACAGCGCGATGGCAAGATGTTCACTCAACATCTTGGCAACTGCTCTTTAGATAATATAGGTCTGGTGGCAAAGGTAGCTGAATGCCAGAGGCTTGCATGCAAGTTATGGGAAAACATCTGGGTATGTGCTCTTTTCTCAAAACAAGATGTGCTAGGGACAGGCAGCATTCAAGATTATAGCAGCTAAAACTCCAAATGCTTCTAGGGAGCTACTGGGAGAGATGCCTTATGGGGAAGCAGAGCCAAGGTCAATCTTCTGTCATATAGCAGGATCTGCTAAATGTAGCACACATTTAGACAGCTGACTTTTGTCCAATTTAAACTACCTTGATGTTTTGCAATGAATATTATTTGAAATATGAATTGGTTGTTATTTAAATTATTTTCTATACTATTTAGTGGTTCATAAGATTGATTGCATTCTGAAAAGTTCATACTATTCTCTACTTAGCAACTATTTCTCCTTAAAGAATTTCATTTATTATATTTCATAAAAATAGGTGTTTCATTAGTATCAATAATACAGTTGTGATAGAAATTTTTTTAAATATTTTAAACCATATTACAATTAGGTTTTTATCCACAAGCCATATTATTTTAATAAAGCACCTAGATTACATGACTTCATTTTAGGACAGTGTGACTTCATAGTTTATTTGGCTCATAATTATGAAGTTAATTCTATTGAACTTGAAATTAATTAAAACATGATTTTTCCTTGTCTTTTATTAAGTTATGGCAAATACAAAATGAAATTCCTTAATTCTGAAGTAATTAAGCTATTTCAATTTTAAGATGGTGAAATATTTTATTTTTGTGGTTACATTATTTTATCAGAGAAATTGCTGACAATTTTAAACTGATATGCTCTAGTGTGTTTTTTATGCTATTTATTTATTTTGAGTTGGGGAAGATGCATGTTGCTCACTGTGACTGTTTGAGTTTATTTTATAAATCCCAAAAAGAAAAAGATTCTGTTCTTGAACCAATCCATTCCTAAGGGTGTGGAGCCCTTTTGATCAGGCTACGGCAGTGAAGTGTGACTCAAGTTGGGTCTGTGCCCTCTTGCTGGGTCTGATATAAATTGAGACAGAGAGAGAGACACATACAGAAAAGGGAGTTCTGCCATTTTGACCCAGCCATATGAGAGAGAGGACTGAAGGATCCCTAACAGTTGAAGTGGAAGCTCTCAAGAGGCTAGGCCCATGGAGCAGCTCAAGGCTGAAGAGATGAGCCATCTGTCTGGCCACCCCTGGCTGGGCTCTTGGAGATGGTGAGCCTGGAGGGGAAGGCAGGGACTTCAGCAGAGTTCATCCACCGTCTTTCTCCACCACGTGGCAGGACGCCAGAATCACCAGTAGCTGAATTTGGTAAAAAAGCATCTCTGCTGATGTCTTGATTTGAACATTTCACAGCCTCAGAACTGTTTTTCCCTAATAAATGAATAAGATTTTCCCCTAATAAAACCCCCATTATAAAAGCCAACCCATTTCTGATACTTTGCATTGGCAGCCATGTGGCAAACTAAGATACTCATATTGGCAAATTTAAGGTTGATTGGTTTTCTTTTTGCCTGTGGATGACTAAGGATATTATTTCAAAGACAATTTGTTGCATACGTAATACAGGTAATTGCTGCAAATTTTAATCTTTAACCTACCTAGGAAGATTGTGACATTTGACTTTCCTTAAATAATCTTTTTTGCAATTCTTCCATCACATCAATAATAAGGACTTCCTGGGTACAATAGAGTAGAGATGAGAGAATCTTGAGTTTTATAAGCAAAGCACATGTGAGAATTAAGTACCTATTTAGGTCATATTAAATTGCTTTGGATCACAAACTCCTTGACGCCCTAGAATTCTTTTTTCAGGTAAAAATGAAGTAAAACAAAAACAATGACAAACACATGCCATTCTAGCAAATTAGAGTGACACAAAGATCACTCAGCTGGAAACTGACAAAATTGAGAATAGAAATGTGTCATTATATTACTTGCAGTATAATTATGGATTTGGTAGTAACAGAAGGAGCTGTGGGTAAGGAAGTTCGGATGAAAGCCCATGAATATA
Organism: Cabassous unicinctus; assembly: GCA_029593785.1. Classification (NCBI taxonomy): domain Eukaryota; kingdom Metazoa; phylum Chordata; class Mammalia; order Cingulata; family Chlamyphoridae; genus Cabassous; species Cabassous unicinctus. Next base: position 19,133 of record JAQZBX010022168.1, on the reverse strand, counting down.
AGTAAACTAGACAATTTGAAAATCATGGAGATGAACCAAAGAATAAAAAACCTAGTCCTGAGTCATACATGGTTAGTGTGCAATGAAAGCCCAATTAAGTGAATGAGGTATTGTTCTACTTAAGTGCTCAAGAGTCAGAACAACATAATACAGCTTCATTGACCACAAAATTTAAAAAAACAAAAACAAAAACAAAAAATCAACTACACTGGTTGAAGGTGAGAAAAGGAGAACAATTTTGCAATCAACTCATTTACAAATGCAAATTAGTCACCAAATTAAAAAAAGTCACTGTCTTCCTTCCACTCAAAAGCTAAATTTTCACTTGAAACATGTTATAACCAGCTCCTTACATAAAGTTAAGACATTTTACTTCATTCTAGACCTCATATAAATTTAAAAATAAAACTAATGAAACATACTTTATCAATAGATGGTAAAGCTAAACATTTAATTTATATCTTTACCTTTTAAAATGTTAAAACTTTCTTCACATGTTCTCTTGATATTTTTAGGTTTAGTATTTTATAGCAATCACTTCCCATGCCCATGCTAAAGAATAACCACCTGAAACTTCAAGTTATGTCATCACTGCATATCTTATAATGAATTCAACTTTCTATTTTTCCTAAAATTTAGTTTGTTTTGATTTTCTGATGCACTGATATTGTTTTCTTAAGATGATTCCCAGAAAAGGAATTTGACTCATAAGAAAAGATTCATTAAAAGTAATATTTTGGAAATATGAGAATCCAACCAAACTTGTACAAATAATGGAAGGAAGGAAGGGAGGGAGGGAGAAAGAAGACATTTATTAAAAGATGAATACTTACAAAACAGGAACAGACTCATTTTCAAGAAGTATGTGAGCTCATGCCTAGTGAAAATTCATCAGGCTAGCTTTATCATTTCTTCTAGAGTTTTCCCTCTCTCATGTATCATGCAAGGCTGCTAGATATGATTCTCAGTCCATGTATGATCCACTGTTTCTTACGCAAATCAGATACCACTGAAGGAAAACTAAGTTTTCTCTCCCTTAGATTTTTCCCACCTTTGGTTTTGGTTGCCACAGTCATTGTCTTTCTGGTCCTGAGTTCACCAATCTCTAAATTCACCACTTGTTACTCTAAATTAAAATTCTTGTGAAAGAAAAGTTCGTAGATTCTTCCCATTATGAATTAATCCTTTGGCCTACCTACCTACAAGTACAATGTCTCCTTTGACAAAAATGTATGCACTGATCCATTACTTTCATTATTTTCAGAACTATTCTAAAGATGAGGATACAGGCTGAGTAGAAACCCAGAGTGTGCTTACTATACATTGAATTCCCAAAAATCAAAGTTATAGATGGAGCTACTTCTGTGTCTTTTCCCACATAGAGTATTATCAATTAAAAATGGCTTTCCAGAGCTTTATTGAAAATTACTGAGCTTAATAATTTCTATATTTTGTGGTACAAGTAGCATTTCTTTATGAATTATTAACTAATGCTATTTCTCTTTAAGTTTTTGGAAATAGAGGTTTTTTTAATTTATTTTCAATTCTTGCATTTTCCATATTAAATATTTTTCTATAGGTGCATTTTTAAGAGTCCTATTTAATCTTTCTGTTTAAGTAATATTGTTCTGGATTAGTTTTTTAATAGTTACAAAGCAAACTATTTGTATTATTCTTTATTAAGTAGATGGCTTTCCAAATGTATTTTATTAATGATAGGGTTATTCATTTTCTCTTAATTTCAACATATATAGAAAATATCATTAGGAGAGAGTATTAGTTGCCTTTTCCTGCATAACAAATTATTGCAAACTTGGCAACTTTAAAAAAATATTTATTTTCTCATGTTTCTGTGGGTCAAAAATTCAAGCATGGCTTAGCTGGGTTCTCTGCATTAGGGTCTACCAGAAGGCTGAAAGTAAGTTGCCAGTCAGGGTCAGGAGTTCATCTGAAGACTGGACTGAGACTTCTGAGCTTAAATGGCTGTTGACAGAATTCAGTTCTTTGGGGACTTCAGAGGTTGTGCTCATTTCCTTGGCATGTGAGTCTCTCCCACATAGGGACTTGCTTCATCCCAATGTGAAAGCTTATAGGGCAACAGAATCTACTAGCAAGACAGAAGTCACACTCTTTTGTAACCTAATCACATAAATGACATGTCAGCATATTTGCTGTATTCTGTTGGTTAGAGTATGTCACTAGGTCTGCCCACATTCAACAGGAGGGCATTATATGAGGACATGAATAGTGGGAGGATAGGGACCATCTTAGAATTCTGCCTACTGCAAAGAGTATTCAATAACCATGCTAATTCACAAATGATAGTGTGTAATTTGACTGTTAAAATAGGACTATGTCTCTGTTAATTTTAGTGTTTTGCTAGTATAAGTTTCAGTGTTCTCAAAGTAAGAAACCATAGTTCTTTTGCAAAACTTATGGGTAAGTGAAACATCTTACACACTTGCAAACAGACTAAAATAAATGCATGACTCAGCCAAGCTATATAAGATCTTTGATAAAGCTAAACAAACTACTAATATCTTTAAAGATGTGAAGAAAATAAGAAAAGTGCTCATATTTTGCAAGTCACTATTTCATATAACCAAAATAAACTTCTTAAGAGGACAGTCAAAGTTTTTACAATATAATTAATGACTAATCAGTCAAGAAAAAAACAAAGATCTATGCATATATTCCTATATGGCTTCTCCACTATTTCAGATATTTTTAGTAAGTGTAAAATTCTGTAAGATATTATTTAGGCTGAAAAAATCAAATGAAGTTCTTTACAGTATTGCACACCTTAATGAGTCCATATGTGTGATGGTTAGGCTAATGTGCCAACTCAGCTAGGTAATGGAGCCCAGTTGTTTGGTAAAGCAAGCACTGGGCTAATTGTAATACAAGGACATTTCATGGACTTTAATCATCAGTGAATTGATTGCATAGATGACTGGTTATATTTACAATCAACTGAGGAAATTGCTATCAGCAATGAGTGAAGACTCATCCAATCAGTTGAGGGCCTTAAAAGGAAAAATGATTCCAGCATTCACAGAGAGAATTCCCATCTCTACTTTAGACAGCCAGTTTCTCCTGGAGAATTCATGAAGGACTTTCATCGAAGTCCCTGGTTTGAAGCCTACCCTATGGAATTTGGACTTGTGCATCTTCACAGTCACATGAGAGAACTTTATAAAATCTCGTATTATCTACAGATATCTCCTGTTGGACCTGTTTCCCTAGGAACCCTGACTAATACAATAGATAATGGAATTTTCCTTAATTGCCACAAGAGTGCCTTTTCATAAAGCCACAAAGTTTCCCTAGAATATGTGGTACAAGTGATAGTTATATACATTTGTAAACTATATCTCAGAAATTCAGAGGAATGATAAGATTGAAGTTGTCAAGTTGAAAGAGAAATTTGATATTACCTTATTCAAACATGCTCTGCTTGTAGAAGTGTTAGGCAATAATAGTGGAGTTATAAATGAATAGAGACCTTCAACTTCATTTGGTAGTTGTTCATTCAATTTTTTTTTGGTCAGGTTTATTTCCTAGTAAGTTATTATGTTGTCCTAAAAATTGCAAACTGATCATTAGCTATTAATTTAAATTAACTAATGAGATCAGCAAGCCTTCAGAAGAAATTCTAAATCTCTGAGTTTTGTACATAGATGCTCTGTAATCTCCCTCTTATCTCTTCAGTTTGTCATTCTTTCACATATGTTCTAGACATTCCATCCTAATTTCAGTTATCCGTTTTGGTTGTGTGTTTTTTTTTTCTTCCACTTATCTGTGATTTTACATTTGTCACTTTGAAAGATACCTTGGTTCATAGACATACCATATTCACCTGAGCAGTCTCCTAAGCAAAGAATCTATTGAACAAATAGATCAGGATAGTGCTGCCTACTGGAATTTCAGAATACTGTTTCCTGTGTTTGAAACATCTCAAAATTTTCTTATTTTTTGCTTATTCATTCATTATTCAACAATTACCTGTTGGATATCTACCACTACAAGAGATGGAATAAGTACTAAATATACAGCAAAGAGCGAGGCAAATATGATCACCTGGAAATTTTTGTATTCAATTAAATGGTTTGTGATACCTTGTTTCTAAAGTATTATTATTGAATTCAAAGCACTTAAATTTGATTATAGCTTTTTGAAACAAACTACCACTTAAATTTGTACATTGTTTGTAAGATATACCCTGTTTCAAGGCACCAAAGTAGAAACAAACCTTGATTTTCTTAGATTTGAGGAAATTTATTATATGCTGCTTATATACAATATAATAAAATAGTCTCAAAAAGATACTTGATATAAGAAAAACATACTTATGTGAGCAATCTCATATAAGTAAATTCACATGAAAATGAAAAAGCAACAGTTAATGAAGATAAATTACATATAATTAATTTTTTATGTATCCAATTACTAAAATAGAATTTCATGATTGAAATAAATACATCGATAAATATATAAAAATAATACTAATAAGAATATGTATTTCCTGCTTCCACATTTGTTGGTGTAAGTCAGCTAATATTAGAATGACAAACCTACCCAACAATTTGAAGTCTAAACATGAAGTTGTGAAATGGAAGAGGTTATTATTATGCTAGGCTATAATTAGTGTAGTGATTGTTTTCGCTAGAAGCATTTCCCCACCATGATGGCATTTTGACAAAGTACCAATAACAATGGTTCAATTAGCTATACATGGTACTGCTGAATGCATTACATTGTGGAAATGTGATATATAAATTGCATAGACAGTTCAGGAAGATATTAACTGAATTTTGAGATGTAATTGTCTGGTACTTAAACTGTTCAGTGAAGTTGTCTTACATGCTCTGGAGCAAAACCATTGCAGAACATTCCAACTATTACTTTCAATTTAGACCATCAGCTTCGGTCCATTTACCGAGTGGTGAAATCAGAGCAATTGATTCTTCTGAATCTCTGCCAGTTATAACCCCATATAGTTCATCCAGACCTTGTGCTTTCAGCTGAGTGTTATTTTTGGACTTCAGCAAAAATTGCTCTACCATCAACTGAGTAGACATGGCTTTAGAACAGTAATTGGGAGGGCTGGAAATTCTAACACTGGTTACAAGGACCTTCAGAAATTACAGGTAGAAATCTCTTTCTAATAAAGACCTTTTGGGTATATACCACTTCACTTTCCGTTCTTGTATGACATCCCATACAAACGTTGTTTGTGGATGTGAAAGACACGTTTTCTGTAACAAACACTTTCACATGTCCCTACGAATTTATGGTCAATCTATTTAACAAATATATTTTCTATATAGCACAAGTGCCGACTAAATTTATTATAATTTTTATATCTTGTTAAGTAATTATATTTATCTGTGGCATCTTTTATAAAAGAATTTGTGTCAGAAAGCTTAGATATAATTAAAAGTGTATTTACATACATATGTATAATAATCATAGTGATTATTTTTCTTTTAGAAATAGATGGTATTGGCTGGAAAAATGCATCATTCTCAGAAAAGTGTAAGTGAATTATTTAAAACATTTTCATTCCAACTATATGAAAATTTAGTTGGTGCCATGCATATGTATGTATATATATTTCAAATATGTGTATGTATCTATGCATAGGCATTTATTAAGCAAGAGAAGGTCACAAGAAAAGGAAAGAATGTAAGACACAAACCAACCTTTATCAGAGCTTGCCAAATATTAGTCACTGGACTTTATATTTTATTTATGTATAAAATACTTTTCTGCCTCCAAAATGAAATTTTGCATATATTTATGAGCTATAGAAAATATATTTTCATACTTTAATTAAAAATATAATGGATGGCTATAGAAAAACTGCAAGCTACTTTGATTTTGAAACCCCTGTTCAGTCCTTCTATACTATTCTTATGGAGACAATGCTTCATAAATATTCTCATGGTTCTGCTTGATCAGCACTTTCTAAGCAAAGATTACATAAAGCCATATTAATGTGCTCTAGCACAGATACGATATCTGCAAAGAAACTTCAACTGAGGCACTTCTTGGTTAACTTTGAAATCATCCACTGTCATGGACCATGATCTGTGTTTTAGGGGTCAGACTGATGAGTTGAATGGGGATCTGAACATGATCATCATCCATGTTTATCATTCAGACTTTCAATGCTGACATGATTTTCTACCACATCTTCTAGAATGAGAGATTCTGCTTGCTCCTCTCACCAGGACATCACACATCACTTTGGCAAACAGAATGTTCTCCAGGCTCAGGCATGGAACACAATTAACCAGCGGGTTTTCTGGCCTTGTTTAGTATCTCTCCTCTAAAATTCTCTTTTGTCCAAGGATTTTGCTAACCAGTTCTTGCATTTCCACTTCCTTGGACGTAGATCACAATTTTTTTCCACTTCTGCAGGACTAGAGTGTTCAGCATGGAGTTTCAAGGCTATCCTGTGTTTCACTGCAGATGTCTCCAACTCAAGTCTCAGATCCCTGCTCTCCCAACCAAGCTCCTCAATTTGGTGTAGGAGACTTGCTGGGATTTAGAAGTCTGTCTTCTCTGAAGCTCAACAACGTCTACTTATTATTAGGACCTGAATCTGGTCTTCAGCTTTTTGCACTGTGTAGGAAATGAGGGTCATGTCAACAAGGAGGCCTTCTGAGTTCCATAGCTTGACTTGCTAATTATTCATTTTAAGTCTTTAGGCATCATATACTTATGTATCAGTTTCATTTAGAAATGCCACCTGATTCCATTATCTTCCTAATTACTACTCCCTCTTACCTGTTCAATTCCTGAGATATTGTACCCACCTGTGTATTTCATTCCACCAGTATTCCATCACAATTATTTCCATATTATGCCAGGGGTTATTCATATTCTACCTAAACAAGTTATGCAGTCTTCATTGCCAGCCTGCTGGTGAAATATCCAACTCCAGAAATCCATTTTAGAACCTGCTTCCTCTGACCGTTTCTGTTACCAGTTGGCTTAGGTCACATTGTCCAGGAAACAATTCTTGACATGGAGAAATTTCTGTGTAGGTGACATAGTGGGGCACTTTTTATGAATGACACCTGTGAATGGGTAAGAGAAGCAGGACTGAGCATAAAGTGAATTTGACCTGTGATGCATTCCCAACAGAGGCTTCAGCCAATTTGATGGCACAGTTTACTCTAAAGCTGGAAAGACCTTTCAGAGATAGTGTGAATAGAGTAAGGATCAGGCTTCTGCACTGACCAGAGAATGGGTATATCCTTAGCAAGGATAGTCTATTTATATGAGGACAATTACTGGATGTAGTTGTGAACCCTCAGCTGACAAGGCCTCCTACAGCTATACGACAGTAATTGCCTCCTCCTGGTATGAGTACCTGGACAGAGCACTGCAGCATCCACTACACTTCCACTCTCCTAAGGGGGTTCTTATTCAACCCCTATACTGGTGAGTTAAAAAAATGCATTTGGAAGGAGATTCAGAAGGTTATGTTGCATTCAAATATACCTTTTAAGAATTTTTCCATTAACTCAACCATTTCAGAAAAAAAAGTTACAATTTCTATACTGAGGAGGTAAAAACTATTTTACATGTAAACTATAATGAAAATATTTTTAGTAATTTATGGAAAAGTTGGTAGTAAATTGATAAAGAACCAATGTTGAGCTCTTTGTGCTATTTATATATGTTTCATTTCCTTGATATTTACTAAAGTATTTATTATATATAAAGCTAATATTTCCCTAATTTCTTCCATGAAATATACTGCAAAATTAATTTCCTAGGCAGGAAATTCCTCTTAAGGTTCTAAATACAAAGGTCTTCAATGAAGGAACTATAATACCTAATTCCTTTTCCATCTACTTGCTTTATGTGTGTATTAGTCAGCCAAAGGGGTGCTGATACAAAGTACCAGAAATCTGTTGGCTTTTATAAGGGGTATTTATTTGGAGTAGAAGCTTGCAGTCACAAGGCCATAAAGATTAAATTATTTCCCTCACCAAAATCCGGTGCCACATGTGGAGCAAGATGCCTGCTGGTCTCTGCAACAGTTCAGCCTTCCTCTTCCTCGTAAGGCTCCATGGTCCCAGCTTCTTCCAGCCTCAGCTGTAGGCTGGCATAAGCCTCATCTCTTTTCCTGGTGCTCATCTATTTTGGGCTTAGCTGCTCTTTTTTCTCCACAAGGCCAGATGTAAATTATCAGGCAAAAGGCTGGACACTCTCCCTGGGGCTTCAGCAACAAAACTGAACTCTCCTGCACTCAGCATATAAATGCATTACCTTCCCCGCAACAAGGGACATGACTCCCAGGGATGAGGCTCCCTGGCACTGAGGGATTACTACCAAGCACCAACTATCAAATGCAACTGGAAAAAGACTTTGACCCAGAGGGGGAAAAGGTAAAGACAAATAATTTTATGTGGCTAAGAGACTTCAGAGTGAGTCGGGAGGTCATTTCAGGTATTACTCTTATGCATGTCTCAGCAGGATCTCATTGACTGCCAAAGTAAATAATATCGCAAACAGTGGAGCTCATGAGGCCTCTGGAAACATCCAGACACTATAGTCAAGGCAGATGGCTCAGGAGTTTGGTGCCTTGCTAGTGAGCCCTACTTTGGAATTTATGCTCCCCCATGTGACAGATTTGGACTCAGTTGTGGTTTCCCTAAACATGGCTCTTCTGGCCCTTCTGTTTGAACCTCTAGTACTAAGGTTGATAGATGTACATCCAAGAGACTTAAATTTTGGGGCTGTCTATGTGCTAGTTGGGCACTGAATCTCAATGGAGTTGCAACACCTACTCTCCAGTACATTAGACTCACCCAGGACAACTAATAAACAGATGATGATAGACAACAACCATCCCAAGGAACTGAGAGAGTCTACAACTGCAAGCAAGAGAGTCCCATCCATCTGCCCCATTGGATTGAAGCCCTCTCTCAATTAGCATTGGAGTGGGCTTCACCATCCCAGAATCCTCAGGATTGAGGAATGAACCATGGACTGAAGTAGGCTTACTGGTATTCTACTATATACTTATTGTGATTCTAGCAATGGAAGAAATTATATCATTGATGTGGAGGCACTGGCCACTGGAGGTTCTGAGGGCAGGAAGAGGGAAAAACAGTGAAATATGGGAGCATTTTTGGGACTTGGGACTTGTCACGAATGACATTGCAACAATAGGTACAAGCCATTACATACCTTGCCATAATCTACAAAATTATGTGGCAGAGAGTGTAAACTACAATGTAAACTATAATTCATGCAAAGTGACAATGTTCCAAAATGTTCTCATCAATTGTAACAAATGCACTACACTAATGAAGGATGTTGTTAGTGTGGGAAAATGTAGGAGGTACAGGGAATGGAGCATGTGGGAATCACCTAAATTTTTATGTAACATTTATGTAATCTAAATATCTTTAAAAAATAAAAATTATATTTAAAAAAAAAACAACTAAGCTCTCTCCTCTGTGGTATCATTTTCTGTAGGAGTGTCCGCCCACCAAGGGGGCAGGGACTCAATGTCCTACTGACCTTGCCAGATCAATCCCTAATCTTAATTTAATCAAGTAAAAGTGCAAACTCTGAATTTAATACTATCAAAGGGTATCATGCCCAGAGAATCAGATCAGTTTATAAACATAATCAATATTTCTTTTTGGAATTCATCAATAATATCAAACTGCCACAATGTGTTTTAACACACTGAGTACTCACAGCAACTTTTGAGGTTATAGTAAAATTAACACACAAATAAATAATAAATGCTTGTGGTTTCTAGATGAAAATACTGAAATAAATTCATAATAAATGCTTATAAATAATCTTAAAAGTAAACAATATGAACAATAACATTAACAAATTGACCTAACTGACGTATCTAATATATTATAAGAAATAGCTGAATAATGCATATTGCTTTCCAGGTAGACATGGGAAATTTACCAAAATAGACCATATTCTAATTTATTAGTTAGATTTCTCCAGGGAATCAGAAATGACAATATTATGACATTTATACAGGAATTGGCTCATGAGGCTATGGGGATGCAAATTCCATAGGGTAGGCTGCAAGCTGGGAACTTCAGTGAGGGTTTCAATGAATTCCCCAGGAGAATGAGATAGAGATGAGAATTCCTCCTTCTGACTTCTGAAATCATCAGTTCTGCCTTTTCAGGCCTTCAGTTGATTAAATGAGACTTGTCTCTTGTTGAAGGCAATCTCCTTAGTTGATGTACACAGCCATAGATGTAATCAAAGGGCTGATGATTGAAATCCATGAAATATCCTTGCAAATAACATCAGACCAGTGTTTGCTTTACCAAACAACTGGACACCATGACCTGGCCAAGATGACACATGAACTGAACTTAATCATCACACTAGGCCATATATCAAGTCCTCAAGTTTTTTTAAAATATTTAAGCTATTCACAATATTTCATTTGTCCAATGTGAAATTAAATTAGAACTCAAAAAGAGAAAGATAACTATAACATTTCCAAATGTTTCAATATAAAGCACCATCTTTTAAATGATATTTGGATCAAGGAAGAAATCACAAGGAAGTTAGAAAATATTTGATAATGAACAATTATAAAAACATGACATACCAGAAAAATGTTGGATGCAGATAATGCAGTGCCTCAAGTCAAAATTGGTAGTACTAAAGACTTGCATTTCATGAGAAGAAAGTTTAATATCAATGATCTAGGCTTCTATCCCAAGAAGTTATAAAAAAGAACAAATTAATGTCAAAGAAATAGAAGAAAGGAAACAAAATAAAACAAAAAAAAAATTGAGACAATAAAGTGAACAAAAAAAAAGTGAAAAAAGTGAAAAGCTGATTATTAAACACACTAATAAAATTGATAAACTTGTAACAAGACTAAATAAGGAGAGAAAGAGAGAGAGGAAATAACCAATGAAAACAGGGATTTCATTATAAATTCTGCAGACATCAATTAAATTAATAGGATAATAAGATGGTTTTATATACAATATTATGCACAGTAATTTGAAAATCTGCATGAAATTGGAAAAAAGTTCTTGAAACATAATTTACCAATCTTGATACAATGTGGTAATATAGTTATTCTGAATAGTCCTATATCTACTCAGCAGTAATCTACTTACACCTTGCCCCAAGACAGAAGACTCTCAGGGCATCATAGTTCCAGTTTCTCTTTCTTGATCATGACTGTGCTTTTTGTTTCCCCAGTCTCTCATCTGAGGGTAATTATAAATGGACGATTAAGGCTTGTGGCAACATCCTGGCAGTGTGGATAGTACCCCAATTGCAGCAACTCTAGTCTCATTTCAGGGCCCGTATTTGGCTTAGTACCTATCCCAATTCCTGCTTTTCAAAGAAAATCAAGGTCATTACTGTTCAAGAAATGGTTGGGGAGATAGTTTGAAATCTCTTTCAATGCATTGTTTACTGTTTTCTTTCACAGGGAATTTAATTATTTTGTGCTCAAAAGGTTTTAAATAAAAACTATAAGTAATATATTTGAATGTTTTACTGTCATGCCCAATTTTGAGATAATTCCTTGAAATAATAATAGTAGCTTATATTTATTGAACATGTTTTGTGTGCCAAGTATTAGACCAAACACTAAACATTCAATAATTTATGAATGAAATAATTGAGTATTGTATTAGTCAGTCAAAAGGGGTGCTGATGCAAAGTACCAGAAATCTGTTAGCTTTTATAAAGGGTATTAGATGGAAGTCATCTCTTGAAACAGTCTGTCCAACCTTTTTTTTTCTTCCCCAATTTGTACTCCCTGTCCTAAAAAAATAATGGCCAATTACTGGTGCTGCCATTTTAAGTAGGGTGATTTATTTGGGGTAGAAGATTACAGTCACAAGGCCCTAAAGAGTCAAACTCACAGTACCATAAGAGGTACTTTCTCACCCAAAGTCTGTTCTCACTGGTTGACACAAGATTGTGGGCAATACCTGTGAAGGTTCAGCCTCCATTCTTCCTCTTAAGGCTCTGTGGTCCAAGTTTGTTCTGATATCAGCTGTAGGCTGGCATAAGGCTTTCCTCTCTCCCTGGGGCTCCTTTCTTTCTGGGATCAGCTGCTCTGCTATCTCCACAAGGCAAGCTGTAAACTATCAGGCAAATGGCTTGCCTCTCTCCCCAGGGCTCCAGCATCAAAACTAAGCTCTCTCCTCTGCCCTGTCATTTTCTATGTGAGTGTCTGCAGACCAAGGAGGCAGGGATTGAACCTCCTGCTGATGTGACTGAATCAAAGCCCTAATCTTAATTTAACCAAGTAGTTATGAAGCCTCTGAATTTAATACAATCAAACGGTATCATGGCCAGAGGAACAGACCAGTTTAAAAACATAATCAATATTTCTTTTCAGAATTCATCAATAATATCAAACTGCCACAAGTATAAAGGTTTTTCTCATTTCCCAATAAAAACTGCAGTGGGCATATCTATGTATATATGTGTATGAGTGGGGAGTCCCAGTGTGTGTTTATGTATGAGAAATAAAGAAAGAGAAAGAGAAAGAGTGAGAGAAAAGATGAATGAAAAAGTTTAATAAGTAAAGGGAATATAAGAATGCACTGTATTATTCTTTCAAACATTCTGCATGCTAAACTTTTCCATCATAACAAGTTGGAATAAAATGCAGTAAATATATAAATAGCACATCATAGCATGTCACCATTCAATATTAAATATTTTCAAATATTTTATGCTCAGGTGTGAGTAATGTCTTGGTGTAGTTAATAAAGAACATCAACAAAAAAAGAATCAAACATCGAATGTCTTTTCTTTTTCAGTTACGATGGTAGTTTGGTAAGTATTCAATAAATATTTTGTAAAACCATAAGCATAAATCAATGTTTAAATGTATCCGAACTAATCCTTGTCTTCTCCTCTTTCTTATTTGCCTCAAGGATATTTTTTTTATCCTTTGCTGAAATAATTCTTTCTCTTCCTGAATTCAGTAATGCTCACGGGAACTCAAATTCAGTTTTGTTTTTATCCAGAAAGCTTCCAGTACTTTGATTTGTGGAGACATGTAAATGTGTGTTAAAATTCACACTTGTAGAAAACATCCTCTAGGCATATAATGGCATCAATGAAGCTGTAGGAGTAGTATATTTTTAGGCCTTTTACTGCAATAGAACGTTAGCTTCTTATCCTGATTTAATAGTTTTCATAAGTGGGTGGCATTCAGTTAGAACTCAGGCCAGTGAATAAAACACCAACTAATATGTGTTTTTGCAAACTTATTTTATGTATTACTATATTCAGAAACTGCTACTAATGTGCAGTTGTGCATAAATACAGGCATAGAAAAATATATCTGTCAGGAGAATACAATGAAGAGAGATATTTTTTAAGTCTATACTTGTCAACATGCACTTTTATACAGAAAGTAAATGTTCTGCTGTTATTGGTAGGAAGCTGGTAGATTGTTTGCCCTTCCTTAACAGAGGACATGGTACCACACAGAGTAGTGACTTTTAATTTGTAAAATTAATGAGTTGGCAGAAATGTTATGTTCAAAGGTGTTACCTATAATCTGAGTAATTAGATAATTGGTTTTCCATCACTGTACAATAATTCTGTATAAGAACTCAAAAAGTTCAAAGAATGACTTATATAGGAAACACTGAAAAACAGTAGAATGAGGACTGTCCAGACTTCTGTATCAGTTTTCTATTACCACTTAACAAACTGCCACAAATATAGGAGTTTGAAAACAGTACAAATTTATCACCGCAGTTTCCAAGGGTCAGGAGCCTGGACATGGGTAATTTGGGTCCTCAGCTCAAGGTCTCACCAGGCTGAAATCTACGTGTCAGGCCAGAGTTGTAATTTCATTTAAAGGTTAGGGTCCTTTGGCAAGCTCATGCATTTGTTGTTGTTGTTGTTGTTGTTGTTGCTGTTGCTTAGTGGACTTTATTTCCTTGCACCAGCAGAACTCCTGAAAGCGGTGTTGTTATAGCAAGAGACTGTCTGACTTCAAAAAGGGTCCCATCCCTTTAAAGGGCTCTCCTGATTAAGTCAAGGTCACATGGCTCATCTCCCAAATTTGGTCAATTAATTAGCAGTTCAATCCAGACATGATATTCCATTTTATTCACAGGTGCTGCACTCAAGGGAAGGGGATTGGAGGCTGTCTTAGAATTCTGCCTATCACAACTTTTATTGGAAAACATGAGCTCAAGTATTGATTTGGACTCTACAATTTGACCTTGGGAAAGTCAGCCAAGAAGACACTGAAATTGTCTTTAAATAATTGATATATACAGTGGGAGCATGAAAATAATGCTCCGAATATTTCAGTTTCTCATGAAATTGAATGATACATTTATGTGCTCAAGTATTTACTGAGTGTCAGTTCTAAGCTAGGCACTGAAAAAAAAAATCTAAGTTGAAATACATTGTCCCCATCTTCAAAGAGTTAAGCTTTTTTTTTTATTATAAAGAATTCTAGAAAATATAAATTTTCAATGTCATTTTTAATACTATTAATAATTTTGTACATAACAATACTGTCCCTTATATCAGCTTTGAAAGATTCAAGACAAAATGAGACTCTACACAATATCATAGAAATCAGTAACTACTCAGAATATTAAGGATTGTTTAATGTATGCTCAATTGAATACATAGGAACTGAAGCAAATATTACAAGGCCTTTGGTGGTAGAAGTATACAAAAACTTTAGTCCTTATTCTATAGAGACAGCATATCAGTTAAGCTTATTTAGAGAAACAAAACCAATAGGCTATATATATCTATATAAAGATATTTATCATAAAATATTGGCTCACACGACCTTGGGGGCTGGCAGATCCAGACTCCACAGGGCAAGCTGCAAGCTGGAAACTCTGATAAAGGTGATACTGAAGCCCCTGTTCTAAAGCTCCAACTGAGTCCAAAATTTTCTTCTGGCTTCTGAGATCCTCAGTTCTGACTTCTAAGACTGCTAATTATTTGGATGGGAAGACTCCACACATTGCAGAGGATAAACTCCTTTGTTGATTGCAGATACAATCAACTGACAATAGATGCAAATCGTATCTTGACATACCCTCACAGTGATAACCAGGCCAGTGCTTGACCAAACAACTGAACACTATAACATAGCCAAGTAGATGCAGGAAATTAGCCATCACATATAAGTTTATTAAGAATTCCTCAAAAAAAAAATTTAAGTCCATCAGAACATTGATTAAAAGGGACACACGTGTAGTAATGAAGCATAAAGTTAAGGATTTGCTATCCTCAGAAATTAAGCAGATGAAAATATAACAGTGTGCCGTAAGTGACGCCATCTCTCCAGGGGCTTAGGTCAAAAACCTTTGAGTAGCCCTTGGCTCCTCTTTTTTTTTTCATATTCCACATGTCATCTGCTCAGAAAATTTTGTCATTTTATCTTCAAAATGCATCTACCATCCACCCTGTCTCACCACTTCCACTCCATCACTCTGGTATTAGCCACCATCATCCTTTGTCTGGATTATTGCTTTAGCCTCCTAACTAGTCGTCTTGCTTTTGCTCTTTCAATCATGTGATATCTTTTTTCAAAATCTTCCAAAGAATTCCCATCTTATTGCATGTAAAAGCTTACAAGGCAGAACAGTACCTGTTATCCCAATGAACTCATACTACTCTTTTCCTAGCACAGTACATACCTGCTCCACTGGCTGGTTGCTTTATTACAGCTGTAAAAGTGAACTCTAGTTTGGGGAAGTCCATATTTGCTAGTGGCGCTTTCAAGGATGTTAATTCTCCAGATATCAACATAACTCACTCCCTTAACAAGACATAATTAAATATATGATAGCTATATCAGGGGATTTATGCAACCACTAAAAGAAATAAGGAAAACAAAGTAAAGAAAACCATGTTGATCTTCATTTTAGAATAAAAAACAAATTCCATTATCACTAGGGTTACAAATGTTCTGAATTTTTGTTGAAACAGACTAGAAATAACAAATCTTTAGCATTAGAAGGTTATTTTATTATTAGATATATGGTCTGCATATTTTTTTCTACTCTCTAATTTTAGGATTATGATAATTTTGTAGTGAAAAACAGATAGGTAAACCTTTACTTAAGATAACAACAGAGACCCATGATATTAAGGTCAAAGTAAAAAGAAGGTGAAGTTGTATCCAATTTAATAGTGCAGAATCAGAGGTCATGTCTCTAGAACATAACTGAATATTATGAACAGACAAAACCTACATGAAATCATAGCATTTTAAAAAGCACTGATATAGGTACCAACACTCTTTTTTTCTTTTTTTTAATAGGTACTAGGGATTGAATCCAGGACATGGGAAGCAGGCTCTCAACCATTTGAGCTACATCCACTCCCAGCAACTCATTTTTTAAAAAATTATAATTTTATTTTTAAAGAAGCTTTAAATTACATAAATGTTAAAAAATATAGGGTATTCCCATATCCTCACCCCCCCACATACACACTTTTCCCCATTAACAACATCTTTCATTAGTGTGGTACATTTGTTACAATTGATGAATACATATTGACGCATTGCTACTAACCATAGTTTATACTTTACATTATGGTTTACACTTTGCACCACACAGTTTTATAGGTTTTGACAATATGTATAATGGCCTGTATCTGTCAATGCAATGTCATGCAAACAATTCCAATGTCCCACAAAATGCTCCCATGTTACATCTGTTCTTCTGTCTCCCTCTCCTCAGAACTTCTGGTGACTACTGTCTTTATATCAATGTCACAAGTTCTTTCATTACTAGAATAATAATAAGTCTGCTTTAGTCCATAGTTGCATTTGCCCCTTATGTTTGTTTATTCCTCAACCTTGAGGATTTGGGGATGGTGATGCCCACTAAGACTCAATTATAATTTTCTTATACATGGTTTTTATGCCCCTTTTATTTAAGCTAATAATTAGCACTATACCTATTAAATATGTGTCCCAAAGAATTAAATCTTCTGGCTGTTCACATGCCAGTTGAGCCCTGAATCTCAGCAGAGTCGCAGCCAAGACCTACTTTCCAGTTCATCGGACTCACCCAGGACAACTAACAATAGGATGATGTTGGCCAACACCCATCCCAAAAAAAAACAGAGTATCTACAACCACAAGCAAGATAGTTCCATCCATCCGCCCCATGAAATCTAAGCCCCCTCTTAATTGGTGGTGGATTCTTAAACCCTACACTGAAAGCGTGAGCAATGAAAGAAAAAAATGGACAAATGGGAATTCCCCAATTCAACCACCCTTGTGACTCAAAGGACCTGATCACAAGGTGAAAAGGTATTGCATCAATAGGAGAAAATACTTGGACACCACATATCCGGTACGGATTTTACCTCCATGCTATATAAAGAGTTCACACAACTCAACAATAAAGAAGAATCAATCCAATTAAAAAATGGGCAAGACTTAAATAGACATCTCTTCAAAGAGGAAACACAAAGGACGAAAAAGCACATGAAAAAATGCCCACCACCACAAGCCACCAGGGAGATGCAAATCACAACTACAATGAGACATCTCACATCTTACACTGCAGGTGGGAATGCAGATCAGTGCAGCCTCTGTTGAAGACAGTCTGGTCAAACACAGACCTGCCATGTGATCCATCAATCACACCACCAGGAGAACCGAAAACTGCGACACGACACCTGCACACTGATGCCCACAGTGGCGCTATTCACAACTTTACTTCACCACTTCCACCTGCAGTTAGCACACTTCATCCTTGTTCCCTGGTCCTATTTATTCTCTCCAACCTTTCCTTTTCTTGCCTTTTCATCTGTTCATCCTTCATTAAACTAATCGGATCCTTTTGTTTCTTTTCTTTTTCATTAAATTCCAACCTTCTCTTTCTTGCTGCTATGTACAATGGGTTCATACCCATTGAATCCTTTGAATGGATTCAATGAATGGATTGAGTTTTAGAACATGTTTTTCTGGGTACATAGCTCCAAACCACCACACTATCTATCTAAACTCAACAGCTGAGTCCAGCCTTTGTAATCTTGCCATGGTAGTGTTAATTCTCTCCATGTCAATGTATAAACTGACTCCATAGAACAAAAAAGTCATGAGCAAAAATTAAAACTCCTGGTGACTGTATTACCCTTCTGTGCCTGCTGTGAAAAATTAAGAAACCCGGTCATTTCAAAGAAATGTATTCTTAAATAGCTCTGGGTGCCAGAAGTTTGGTATCAGGCTGTCAGCTGGACTTCATTCCTAAGTATTTCTTGCTTTGTGGCCACATCATTCCAATCTCAGCCTCTGTGGTCAAACTGCCTTCTCCTTATCTGTCTTCTTCCCTATGTATCTCCTATAAGGACATTTCTCATTAGATTTAGGGTACACTCAGATAATCCAGGATGACCACTTCATCTCAAAATCCTTAAATCAAGTCATCTGCAAAGGCCCTTCAACAAAATCTGGAAGTCAGAAAACCTCACACACACCACACACAATATCACTAATTGATTTTTAATAGCTTGAATTTAAAGTATAAAGTCAGGGATGTCATGTTTGAAGGAAGTCTTTAATATTAGGGGAACCAAAATAAATAAACAACAAAAAAGGGTGGGGATGGTGGGAATATTTGGAGAAAACAGACAATTTAGGAAATAAGAAATATTATAAAACAAGTAATATTCTCAGAAAATTAAGAGAAATTATTAACATACACCTAGAACAATATACAAAAAGGAAGAAAATTAAAAAATATCTTTTGATAAATGTACACTAATACATTCTTTATGGTAGCCTAAATATATAGAATGATTAGAATGTGTCATTTAGGATATCTCTTAGAATAAACATTTTAAAAAAAGAAATAGAAAACACAATAAAGAAAATAAGAATATTAGGGAAGATGCTAGAAGGTTCAGCATTTAATTAATGGTGATTTTACAATTGGAAACTAGAGAATAAAGTGGGGAGAATAGATGGGGTATAAGAAAGTTTAAATACTGAAATGCAGGGATTTTTTTTTGAGATTCAAGTGCTCTACTCTTTAACAAGCTTGTTGAATGACAAGATGCTCATTCAAAGGCACATCTTTTCATTTCTAAACATCAAGAACAAAGGCAAATATTATGGTCTT
>JAQZBX010022167.1:13351-31862 GCA_029593785.1 Cabassous unicinctus | reverse complement strand
TATTCTAAAAATCATTACTCAATGCTGGGCAATAGAAGATGAGTCCTGAAATTTTGCTCCCACTCTATTTGTGGCCTGTGGCAAATACTGAGGGTTAAGAGATGGAGGAGACTCCTTAGTTTTAATCTATTTTGTTTTCTACTGTTTATCACACATCTGCTTTCTTGAAAGTATGATAACTTTTAATTCATAGGAAGTGTTTACAGTATTACTTGTAGAGCCTTAAGAATTCAAGCTTATTGTATACTTGTCTTTTTTTTTTTTTTTTTTTACTGCAAATGGACTGGCTGTTCTGTGCATTCCGAGTAAGTCAGACCAGTGTGCAAGGAGCCTGGGTCTTGCCCGCGTTGCAGCTTGGTATAGTAGGGTTCTTAAGGTGATAACAATTCCAAAGTACAATGTTTGGGAGGTTTACAACAGCTGCCATCCTCTCTTGACAGGACTGAGAAATGAAAAATGGCCCTGTTTAGCTTTTAAGTGATAGGCTGCCCACACTAAGGAGAAACCTTTCATGGACATTTTGCTAAAGGCTGTTAGGGAGAATTTCAACCTTCTAGCCAATGGTCTTGACGTGATCTACTACCAAGATCTCTGGAGTCACTGAGCCTGGAGAACAGGGATCAAGTCTTGTGTCTCCTGTTCATGTGGAGAGGTTTATGTGTAGTACAAGAGCACAGGGGTTAGTGAGGGTTGGCGAGCTTCCCAAAGCTGCAGAGTCAGCCAGATGCCATAATAAATCTCCCTTTGGCTTAACCCTCCAAGCTCTGTTGCTGTTGAGTGCTCTCTCTATTCAAAAGGATAGAAGTTAAGGACACAACCAGTTCCCTAAGGGGTACATTAAGTAAGGGACTCACAGGGAACAGATGATTCCCATTAAGGAACTTTATTTGTTTGGTAGGAGGAGGCTAAGATGTTCTTTTCTAGTTTGAGTTGGGCAAGCAAATGAAACCTTTCTAAGGCAAGGAGATATGCTTTAAAATCACAACCCTCTTCTCTAGATTTGAGAGTGCCTAGAAGACATTAACTCCTAATCTTTGGATTGTTCCATTTAAGATGGGAAAGGAACATCACTCTTGATATTTTGAAGAAATCGAAGCAGTGGTTCAAGGATAGGGGTGGAAGAATCTGACTGCTTATATTCAATTCTTGTCTTGACAGATTAGTAGCTGGGAGACCTTAATCCCTCTAGTCTTCATTTTCCTGGTATATAAAATCAGGATAATAAATATACCAAATTCATTGATCAATTTTGAAGGTTCAACATGACATCTCAGTTAAAATTGCTCAACACTGTGCTTGAAACGTAGGAAGCACTTCGTAAATGATAGATGCAATGATGGTGGTGATGATGATGGGTGTGACTATGAGAATGATAAGACAGGGATTTGGGGCACCTCTATATCCATCCTACCTCTACCTTTAATTTTTTGCAATATTGGGCAAGTTACTTCACTGTGCTGGTCCTCAGTTTCTTCATCTGTTTTTAAAATAATGTAGGATTGAGTTAGTGGATCATAACAGTCCTAGAAAGCACGGACTTTCCATGATTCTGTCAAGAAAAATATTAAGGACTGAGAGAATTCTGATTCTCTGCACTGCTCCATCTTCCTTCCCACTAAGAAGAGAAAAGTGGACACTAACAGCTCAGAGCTGGCCTGGAACTCACAGCTAGGCTGTGGTGTTCTCTTGTTGAATATAAGGTCACACACCACCAGCATCAGTCAGGGCCACTCTGTGTCTGTCATGGATCAAGACAAAAGCAAGATCACTCCATAATCACACTTGTGCACAGACAAAACATGAATATTGTTTAAGTCAGAGAACTGGCCAAACAGCTCTCTATCCTGGCTGCTGCTTTACAAATTATAGCTTTAGCCTCATCTAGTCTTTTCTCCTGGATAAGAATTATTCAGATATTCAATCATAGAATTACTCTTACTTCCTAATAGCATCCAATCCAGAGTGAGCCCTGTTTCCTTCAACTCTCCCCATAATTTTTAACTACCACAATCCCAAATCCTATAATTCGTCCTTTCTAATACCCTTACTGAGATGCCTCATGATTTCCCATGGTGTGTCTTCTCCCTTGTGGCAATGAATGAATAAACCCAGCTTTTCTCAACCAAAAGTGCATCACTACTGGTCTTTAACTGGAGGGCATTGACATCATCCAAAATAGGCATTTATATCCATTATAAAAGATGTTTCATTTGTCAATCCTAGAGACAGCATGGTATAGGGGGAAATTACAGAATCACAGAAATTTGGCAGACCTGGGTTCAAATTCTAGTTCTAACCTTGTTTGAGCTTCTATTTCCTTATCTGTTATTGGAGTGTTGAATATATAGTATCTTTGTAAACTGCCTGTCATGTAGTTGACATTCAATAATTGGAAGCTCTTGCTTAGTGGGATCATTGATAACTGCCATCACATGTAAAATAAAAAACAAAAACATAAAATGAGTATTCTTCTGTTGTGATTGACATTCAGATACTTACGTAATTTTTTTTAACAAGTGCAGAATATGGGGCTGTACATGCATGTGTGTTACATATGTGAAAAGCTATAAATTGTGAGGTTAGAATTTCCAAAAAAATGTCTGAATTTTTATGAAATTGTGCAACTGAAAACGATCCTGGATATCATTAACTTTCCTTCTTTCCTCTCCAACTTAGAAATGCAGCAGCAAGTCCAGAGAAGTTAAGTGGCTTACTTACCTGTTATTTATTCTATTTGGAGTGTTTTGCAGTTCATTTGTTCAACAGGAGGTGGGGTAGCTCATTTTTTACTCCATTTGAAAATTTACATGGCATTTGACTCATCTAGTAATTAAGGAAGGAACATATTGATGGGGTTCATCATGGAGGTGTTATTTCTCTAATTTTAAATCTAAGGTTACATTCTTTTCCCTGAATAACCTTGGCTTACCCTGTGTCATCTAGGATTTCAGTGTCGAATTAGGAGCAAATACACTGTTGAGGCAAGATGGTCATGGAAGACTTAATACCCGAGAAAATATGTATGTGTACTGGGGGATAGATTCAGAGCAGTTTTAATTGAAAGAGAAATGCTATGTTCATTTTAACTAGTTTAACTATTTGACGTTTTTCCTTTCTATCCATATTAGGTACTGCTTGTCAACTGGTCAAATTCATATAAGGTGAATATATTTTAGAAAGGCAAGTTCATTCCCTCATGTTCCATTTGTCCCCTCAGAAAACTCTCCCTTCAATTATATATATATATAATGTTTTAGAAACGTTTTAGATTTACAGAAAAATTACACAGAGGGCTCCCATATAACACCCCCCCACATTCATAGTTTCCCCTATTATTAACATCTTACATTAGTGTATTACATGTGTTACAATTGAAGAACCAATATTGAAGTATTGCTACCAACCAAAGTCTGTTGTTTACATTATGGTTTATACTTTGTGCTGTACAGTTTTATAGGCTTTGACAAATATATAATGTTATGTGTTCATCATCGCAGTATCATACAGAACAATTTCACTGCCCTAAAAATGCCCTGTGTTCTGACTATTCATCCTTCCCCCTCCCCTCTGAACCCCTAGTGACCACTATCTTTATATCAATGTTACAAGTTACTCCATTATACAAGATAATAACTAAAATGACAATAAATCTGCTTTGGTTCATAATTATACTTCCCCCCTTATATTTGTTCACTCCTCAGTCTTAAGGGATTTGGGATGATGTTTGCTCTGACTGCTTCAGGCTGAGAGGGGATTTAGGTAATATGGGGCAGAGGGAAAGAATTGTTTTGCTTGCAGTTGAAGATACTTCTTGTTTGGGGATGAGACTGGTCCATCATCATCATTTTCTTAGTTTTCTAGGGGAGGTCCGAAGAACTGGAGAGTAGGAGTTGGCCACAATTCTGCTGGATTTCAGGGTTCACCCAGCATATGAACAATCTGAAAATTAAATCTCTGAGAAATATATTTAACAGGTATATTGAAAATTATAGGTTCAAAAAAAAAGGATTAGAAGAATTATGCTTAAGGGAATTATAAATGAGTATAACCAGTTTTTATTGGAGAAATTGATTTTCATATATTCCCAAATAGGACCCACCGAGGGGGTGTTGATTTCATGAGGCCATGTGCCTTGCCTGTGGTGTCCAGACATCCCTAGAGCCCTCAGGAGCACTTTTGTATGAGGCTTTGTTCACTGTGGAAATTTGTGAAATCTGTCTGAGACTTACCTATGTATAAACTCCAGAATGATCTCCTGACTTACTTTGAACTCTTTTAGCCATAAAAGCTCTGTTTTATATAATATTTCCCCTTTTGGTCAAGGTCTTTTTCCAAATGCATTGCTGATTACTGCTTGGTAATAATTCCTTGGTGCTAGGGAGGCCCCTGGAAGTTATGTCCCACATCAGGGGTGGGGGGTGGGGGAAAGGCAGTGAGTTTATTTGCAGAGTTTGGCTTAGAGGCCACATTTGAGTAACAAAGAGGTTTTCAGGAAGTAATCCTTATGTATTAATTCTAATTAGACTTAGTTTAATTTTTACAGGAATTAGGTTCATAAGTATAAACGTTAAGATTGGGGGCTTGGCATATTGGCCTGTTTCCTTTTATTAGGCACAGCTTATATATTCCAGAGATTTTTGTCATCTTGTTTGGGAAAGTAGCAGGACTTCTTCAGGATGGAAGGTTATTGTTCTCTTTGCTACTGTATGGGTCTCTGTCAATACAGAAAACATACCTATGGCAACAAGGATACATTTACATCCCATGGCAGTATGCTTTAGGTACATTTTTTCCCTATATGCCATCCAATTATCAACACCCTGTATTAGTGATGTCCCTTTGTTATAGATGCTGAAGGAACAGTCTTATCTTATATTTGTATAAGTGAACACAGAGTTCACTGTGTTACACAGTCCCCCATTTTATCCTCTAGCTTTCCTTCTAGCAACCTGGAAGACCCAAACCTTCCCCTTTCAACCATGTTCACACCACACTTCAGTGCTATTAATTACACTTACGTCGCTGTGCCACCATCACCTCTATCCATTTCCAAACCATTGCAATCAACCTAATTGTAGATTCTGCACAAATTAAGAATCGGGTCATCATTCTCTATTCACGTTCTCTCTCCTTGTGACCTATCTTCCTGACTCTACTTCCATGAGTCTGCTCATTATACTTAGTTCATATCAAGGAGATCATGAAATATTTGTCCTTTTGTTTCTGTCTTATTTCACTAAACATAAGGTCCTCAAGGTTCATCCATGTTGTTGCATGCATTAGTACTTCATTCTTTCTTAAAGCTGAATAGTATTCCATCTTATACATATACCACATTCTGTTATCCATTTGTCTGTTGATGGACACATGGGTTGTTTGTATTTTTTGGCAATTGTAAATATTGCCACTATGAATGTTGGTGTGCCTATATCCCTTCAAATTATTTTTAAGACCATTATTATTTCCTGTAAGACTATACATAAATTTTTAGAGATTTGTACTCTTTTAGAACAGTGTGTGTGCACATGGGGATAAATGTGATTTAAAAATTCACCCTCTGTCAATTTTATTTATATATTATTTAGAAAAATAATTCAGAGTCTACATTTGAAAAAGGCTCAATATAGATATTTCAGGTCTGCTTAGGTAGCAATTTTCATATATACTCTCCAAATAATTTTGATCAGGATATTATACTTTTTATTCAATTACCTGGATAGTCTGTGTGCCTGGAAGCTTCTGTGGCTTAGTGATATTTTCCTGAGTCAAGGAAACCTAGGCAAGGGACATATGGTTAGACCCAGAGGGGCCACAACTCGGCTAGTCCTGCTTTAACTATATGTTTTTTGGAATCTTCTATATATGGAACAATTGGGCGGCAAAATTGATCATCTTGGTTTGGCATGACCCATATTAGATCAAAATTAATCACAATTAGTTATAGCCTATTGCTCAACCATGTAACACTATGCTACAGCTCTCACAGCTATCTGCTGTGAAGATAATCCCTTTTTTGGCTTCTTCTCTCTCTATTCCTATGCTCAGAGGACAGACTCTGGGCATTTATCAATTATTTCTCTATTAATTATTTGAATTTCTGCATGCTCAACTTATTTTCCTATTGTTTTTTACTGTATTCCAAACTTTGCGTTTATTCTCAAACTGCTAATGGAGTGGAAATTCTAGAGTGACCATATAAGTTATCTTCAAAACAGTATACTTTGAGGGTGCCAAAATGCTAAACCCAATGAATTCCTGGAAAATAACACAACCTGGGATGTATGGTTATCTTATCTTTAGGGCATTATAAAATTTAACTTAAATGGAATTTAATTTAAAAACAGTTAATTGAACAATACTAATATCCCCTGGCTAGAATCAGAATTTTGTAATGAAATTGAGTGAAATAAATAAAGTAAAGCTGTTTACTTGAAGGCTGTTTCTACTTAAGATTCTTTGAACTTTATAAAAATATGGTAAATATTTGAGCTTGACTTTGTAAAAATAAAGCTTGATGAGAGAAGAGTTTGAAATGTAATTCTGCCACTTTTAATGCAATATTTGATTTAAATTCAATCCCTAGAAACCTCTGATGAATATGGTTCATGTATCAAGGCTCTGAGGTATTTTATTGTGGCCTTAAATATATAGCTAGCTTACATGTGAATGAATATAGATAGAAAAAAAAAATCTGCTCCCATAAGAGCAGTCAAGGGACACCATGTATCAAAGTTCTTGGCATGTTGTGAATATTAATGCCCCCAAAGTGCCCATGTTAAATGATTTGACTTGAAATCACAAAACTGGAGTACCTCACTATTTTCAAACAAGGTCTAACATCTTTTAATATTGAATACCAGATGATTCTCACACTTTAGTTTTTCTTTTCCCTTACATTTTAAAAATTCTAGACAAGCTCTTCTTTCACATAGCAGAACATGACTCTTAGAAAGCTGATTTCTCTTTGTGTGATAAGAATAAGGAAATAAAGAATAAAGAAAGTGGATAATTATTAAAGAACATTGTTGGCTTTAGAATGTCCTTCAGGTAAGCAATAGATTGCTTTTGTGGTTAAGTTTCATTTTGTTTAACATCAAACTGAGTTTGCAACAAATGAACAGTAGGTGGATGCATTCTGGACAGGGATAAAATTAGAGGAGTATCGTCTAGAATTCGTACTTGGCAGGAATAGTTCTCCTGGATGCTTAGAATTACCCAATAAAGGTATGGACAGTGAAAGGCTTTAGGTGACTTTGTCTAACATTGGGTCTTTATGGAGAATGTAACCATTACTGGAAACATTCAATTTTGGGCACATTATTAGATGGCCATTTCCTCTGACTAACCATTTAGTATGGGGTGGCAGTACCCTCATCTTGGAGCTGTCTTCTTGCGTATGCTTGGGAAGCTTGGGTCTCAGGCATCTGACAACTGGGTAAGATCATTCAGGCAGGCTGGCCCTGGCACTGAGGTGAGTATACTGTTCCCTGATGCTTTGATCTGTTAAAACATGTCGTAAGGACGCTTGGAGAGAGCCTGACATTCATTCCAGGACAGATAGTTTTCTCTTGTGTTGAGTTAATTTTATTTTAATGTTGGTACTGTGCCTATTTCGGCTAATGTTTGGCATTAGACTATTGAAATTTTCGATCTCTGTTTATTTCCTGTCTTTTTCTGGAAGAATATACAGTGGGTAGGTTTCTATTATATGAATTTTTTTTCTTTCTGATAATACTGGAAAGCAGAAAATTTGGCTTTAAAAAAGATATAAACTATAAATGAAATAATTGAAATTCTTTATTCTCTCTCTCTCTCTTTTTCATTTTGGAGGGAGGTTGTCACCAATATTTTTAAGATCTCATTTTATCTAGTATCTTTCAGAATTTGCATTATCTTAGCCACGCAGTTTTTAGTTTTGTGGCAGATTCACCCAAGGGACACACTTTTGCAATAGAATTTAATGGTCAGCAATGAATGAGCAATGTGGGAAACAGCAGTTTTATGGCTTTTTTTGTGAAGGAAAAGAATTAATGCCCTCCATCAAACCTCCTCTTTTTTCCTTCTTTCCTCCCCTCTACCCCACCCTACTTTCCCTTGGGATCTCAACTATGTGATTGGTTTGGTTTCCACACAAAGGAAGATTTATTACTTTAATGTCTTTGTGATTTAGTTACCAGTAATCTTACTTGGGACACCAGGGAATGCATTCTTCCCTTTTTGTATATGTTGTAATTCCCTTTGAAGCAAAGAATAAATGTTCACGTCTAGGAGAAAAAAAGCAGCTCTTATTATCGTCTCGAATCTTATCTTTCTGAGTTAAACATTTGGCATCAGTGACAAAATAATACTATTGAGGACAAGAGATGTTGAATACTAAGTATGTAAAAATACAAAATCAATACATCTTTCATCTTTTAAATACTTCTCCATGGACCCTATGGTCGCTATGTCGGAAAATGTTTACCAGATGAAAACATATTACTTAGATGTTGGATTGAATAATGTAGTTGTAACTTTGAAATAAAGTTTTTAAAATTTTATTTGAGATTTAAAAAATCTCAAATAAAAGGAAATTCACCCTACTGAAGATTGTTTTCATGATAGGTCTAGCACCTCATAACTATGCTTTAGAGAGCTGTGAAAATAAATTCCTGCCACTGGCCAAAGCTCTAGCTTATAATGGAAGTTTTGCAATGTTAGTTATTCTCTGCCAAATATTCTAGTAATTTAATAATATGTAAATGGAAAAGATGGCTTTATTTTCCATTATATCACTTATTAAGTGTATATTGAGCCCAGGTTGAAATGTTAATATCTACCTTATACCTTATGCTTTCCACAAGCCACTAAGGTCATTCTTGGATCTGTGCCTCATGAGTACATATCATTGTTCCTGTGTTGCAGGTGGAGAGTCTGTGGCTCAAAATGAATAAATGTCCTCCCAAGGTCAACAGTACATGTCAAGCCTTTCAATTCTTTTTTGGATTTCAAGTCCTTTCCACTCTTTACTGAAAGAAGTTTCAAGTTGAGGCCTGTCAGTATCTATCCTCATCAAAAGACTATGGTTGCAAAAGAAATCACAAGAGATGATTCAAATCTCTTGGGACTTTCCTCCTATGGTTTGCATATCACATAGGACTTCTTATATTTGCAAATCACAGATCATCCAAATCAAATTGGTATGCAGTAAAGGTGATTTTTTTTAAATTTTTTATCTCATGTAGCCAGAAGTCCAGAAGTAGATCAAATTTCAGAGTTGGTTTTTTTAGAGGCTAGATTAGATTATATCATCAAGGGTCAACTTTGGTTCAGCCTTGCCTTCTAAGGTTGTACTTCATTTGAAAGATGGATGTCCTTGTTCTCAAAGGAAGCATGCAAGAACAATCCAGCAGATAGAGCGGCGTTTCTGTCCCAGAGTTCCAAGCAACACTCTTGAGATTTACCCTGATAGACTACTGAAGTCAAATGACCAGACTCAATAGTCAGGGGAAAGAAAGGTGCTAATCCGGGCACCCTCAGGCATTTGGGATTGAGTCAGCTTCCCCCAAAGTCCGTGGGTTCCGTGTAGCAGCGATGGTAAATGGGATGAGAATCTGTGTAACATCCTTAAGGAGAAGGAGATGGGAAAGTGGGAAGGAGATACTGGGTGGTAGTCTAACAATGTCTACCCAGTGTTGAATTCTACATATATTAAAGCCTAATTTTCTTAATTTTAGGATTGAAATTTTAACACTAGAATTTCAGTCTTTCTCATTTGGTAGAAAAAATGGAAAAGATAAAATGAACCTGATTTTGATTACTTATCCCTCCACCCCTTTTGTAGATATGGTGATGGTTGTCATGCATGCTCAGAAGCTTTGGGAACATTCCATTTAGGTAGCTGTCTGCTTATTGATTTTGAAGTTTTATATGGACCATAAATATCCATGTACATATTTTATCTCCCCTCTTATTCTTCAAACTTTGAAAGCAAGGATTTTTCTTATTTTTTGTTGGTTTCCTCCACAGTACTTATAGTAAGAATCTAATAATTATTTATTGTAGTAGTAATATATTAGGCTGTATTCTATGATGGTTTGAAGTTAGAAAAGAATCTCACTTGGATTGGATTTGCCATTACTTTGACCAACGACATCTATTTTTATTAAAGGAAAACTAGTTTTTTCTCTTTAAGAGTTTACTTAATTCTAAATTTAGTGTTTTTTGTTGTAAGCCTACCACATAGCCTGAGATGTTTTCCCTGCTAGTGAGGGAAGCATATTCAAGACCAAAATCCTGCCCTAAAGGAACTCACAGAGCACTGTGGGGGCCAAGGATAAGGAAAGAAACATTTATAAAACACGCCATGTCAAGGCCGTGTCAGTATACCTAAATTCTTGGTTATAGGGACAGTGGGGAGGGAGAGGAAGGGGATCCCTTCAATTCCAATATCAAACTCTGCAGGTATTTTGTTCTGATTTTATCTGTTCTTTACCCAAAATTAATTGCTTGAGATACCTTTTGATACCCTCCCTCCAAGTTTCCTAAAGGAAAGTCTGAGATACAAAGAAACCTAGGCATTGGAAGTGGTCAGGTAGACCAGCTCTAGACGTGTGGCTGCAAATTCGGAGTCTTTGCAACCACACACACACATATGAAGAATTCTAGTGGCATTTTGGTGAGAGAAGGGGGGTTGGGAAAGCAGAGGTAAAAGGGAATATTTTCACATTTTATTAATTTAACATTTAAAGGTATAACAGCCTGTGAATAGCCTGTCTCTTGCCACACTATCCTCTTGTGGTCAGGCTCTGTGGGGTCAGGGGTGGGGAACCTCAGGAACTCACCAGAAGTTTCCATTCAGGCCTTCATTCAGCCTGAAAATGCCTGCAGGGCTTGCTATTCTCTGCATCATTCTGAATATCACTGCTTTTTTCTCTGTAAATTAGAGCTCTAGATGTGAGGAATAGACTTGCTTACTTGACAGTTAAACTTGAATGACTTTTTTGATTTAGTCAGAACCTGTAATTCTCAGAACCACTCAAACAGACCACTGTGATACTCTGTCGCATAGATGGGGACAGAGGAGCCACAGAGAAATCCCCTGAGCGTCTAACGCTGGGGTATTTTCTAGCAGCGTGGGAAGCTCTGCCTCGTGGGAGGTAATCCCTTCTTGAGAGCTTCAGATGTTATACTTATATTCCTAACAATTATTTTTATTTTGTTTTTAAAAATGCTGATTAGCCTAATATATATTAAAGACTGCTAAACTGCCTGCCACATTTTATTTGTGCAGCTGTTTCTTGAAATTGCCCCTGTTCTACATTTTCCCTACAGCTGTGTGTGTGTTCATTGCATCATTCATGGTCAACATTGGTTGAATTGAGTGACTCAAATCTGACCTGTGGACGGTGGATTTATAGTAGAAGTCAGAAACTCCAGCACTGGCAGGGCCAAGCCACCTCTGATCATGAAGCTAGCTTTCTAATGCTGTGTATCCCTCTCTGGCCCACTCGAGGTTAGGGTGAACTATGACAGTCCTGGGTCCTGGCTTAATGATTTTCCAAACAACTTTGTACTTTGGCTACATTTTTCCTAGGGCTCTTGAGTCCAGGGGGCCTTCCACCTGAAATTTGTTGGTAGTTCATGTAATTTTGCCAATGAGTTATGTCCAAACACTTCCTTGCTCACCACCAGTAACCCTGGCCACATGCTCATTGTCTAAAGTTGTTGGAAACTTTGGGAAAGCCTGAGGATTTAGTTTCTCTTTCTTTCTAGAGAATGCTATTTGCATATCAGGAAATACTAACTCTGAAACATGAATAAATTGACTCCTAAGTGAGCTCTTTCAGAGTGTTGCAATGGCTATTTATTCTACTGTAGATAATTTTAAAAACTGAGCCTGGGAAAAATGGATGTGAAAAAATTCTTCCAGTTTCTTTAATCAGGAGGACATCCTGAACCAGAGCTCTGTCTTCCAGTCTAACCAGATGACGCATATAGGAATGTAATCATAAATTCAGGATATATTCCACTGTGTGTGGTTTACAGCAGTGGAAGGAAAGCTGACCTTGTCTAGATTGATTTTTCCTTTAGTAGAAATTTCAGTGTTTCAGGATGTTAGATACCAGGGCCTTAGTTATTTGACAAGCTCCTTCTATAAAACTAGAATGCCTAACATGTAAAATATGAATGGTGGAGGTGAGAGGACAAGTTAGCTGGTGAAAGGTTGTATGACCTGCAGTTGGATAGTTAAAAACAAGGTAGCCAAAGGGCAACATGGGGGATCCTTGTGGGATGGGACTGTCTGTGCCTGGACCATGGTAGTGGGTACAAGAACCTACACATGTGATAAAATTGTGCAGAACTTAATACATGCACATACACACACGTGTACAAGGAAAGCTGGAGAAATCTGAATAAGATAGGTAGACTGTATCAACATCAATTTCTTGGTTGTGATACTGTGCTCTAGTTTTGAAAGATGCTACCCT
The DNA here is from genome assembly GCA_029593785.1 of Cabassous unicinctus. Taxonomy (NCBI): domain Eukaryota; kingdom Metazoa; phylum Chordata; class Mammalia; order Cingulata; family Chlamyphoridae; genus Cabassous; species Cabassous unicinctus. The sequence goes on along the minus strand of JAQZBX010022167.1, from coordinate 19,392 downwards.
TGAAGGAAACTGTTAAAGGGCACTGCTGATACCAGGTGACCCAAAGCCCCCTCCCTGAGTCACCTGGTTGGTGTGGCTCAAAGCTCCCACTCTAAATTACATTGCCACTATCTGACCCAAGGCCTTCAGGTAAACAAAGGCACTCCTATCAGGCATGGCATTGCAAGGGCTTGACCATGTCTCCCAAAAGCTGAGGACAAAGACTACTCTTTTTTTTTCTTTTTAAAGCAATTTTATTAAGATATATTCACATACCATACAGTGCATCCAAAGTGTACAATCAGTGCCTTTTAGTATAATCACAGAGTTGTGCATTCATCACCACAATTTTAGACCATTTTCATAACTCCAAAAAGAAAGCTCCATACTCCTTAGCAATCACCTCTCAATCCCTATATCCTTCCCCAGCCTTACATAACCACTAATCTAATTCCATCTCTATAAATTTATTTATATTTACATTTTATATAAATGGAATCAGACAATATGTAGTACTTTGTGTTCCCTATACCCCCCATTGTTGACACTTTGCATTAGCGTGGTACCTTTGTTACACTTGATGAAAGAATATTAAAATATTACTGTTAACTATAGTCCATAACTTTTGGGGCAAGGTTAAATCTTTACTACACATTTGGCACAGTCTTTTATAATTTTCGTTTTTATGAACCATTCTGTAATAGAAATCTTTATGTATACCTTTTCTAAATTTGGGGTTATTTTTTAGGAGAGATTCCCAGGAGCAGAATTAAGGGGTGAAATTTTGTATGACTGTTTTTAAGACTTGCTATACATTGGCAAATTGCTTTCCATAAAGGGCTGCAATCTTCAGATGTATGCAAATATGTGTGGTATTTCCAACAGTGGGTAATCTCATTCTCAACTTTTCTGAAATGATAGGTGGAAGTTGATACTTATCTCTTTGTTTCAATGTGCTGTGCAGCTAAACATTTTTATATGTTTGTTAGCCATTTGTATTATCTCTTTTGTGACTATTCTGCTTACATCCTTTGTCTACTTATTGGGACAGGAACCAAATCATGTAACACTAGTGTTACTTGTCAAGAATATAAAGTTATTAGTAGTTTTCTTTATTGAGGATTTTGGTACTTTGTAATAGCTTGGGCGTTTTGAGACATTCTGGGGGCATTCATTATTTTTACATAATGTAATTCTCATCTTTATTACTATCTCCATTTTGAGGTACGAATATAAAGCAAAAGTGGGTGAGGCATGATATGAAGCCCAAAATATTGGAGAGAAGGAGTAGGTGTGTGTATAATGTTATCCATACACAGACTGGAAGTTCAACCCACACATGCAGGCTAATCTTAGGAAAAATGTTGAAGAGGACAAAATTCATCTTTTGAATCCCCCGCTCTCACCTTCCTGTGTCCTACCTACTCCCTTCCTGGGTCTTCATGCTGTCTTCTCTCGCTTCCCACTTTGAAAATATATATTTTTGCAACTGCATTATGACTAAGACGTGGCATTTGGAAGCATTGCTCTTTTTGGAGATTTTGCATGTTAACAGAGTCGAATTCTTAAGATAACTTGTAGAAACACTGGAAATGAACTTTCAGGCCACAGCCAGAGCACTGAGTGGGATTTTGAGTACTACTGCCCTTGCGTCTCACCCACTAGTTGAGCACCTCCTCTGCTTTTCTGAGACTCTGCTTCTGACACTGAAACCCTCCAAATTTCCTCCATCACCAAGTGATTCTGGGTCCCCAAGGCCTCTGTTCTCAGTACCATTTCCTTTTCACTGTTTACAGTTTCCCTGATCTCACTCCAGTTCTTATGCTTGGAGTCTCTGCCTTCAGTGATTTCCCATGACTTGGTCAGTCCTCAGGGCTTTAAGTACATGGTCACATGGGAAATTAAATTGGAAAATTCAGAGTCAGTTGTGATAGGCAGGTATTGAGACCCTGAAAAATTCCTACTGTTATATTTGGCACTTTTAAATACTTCAGCTGATCAAATGTGTACAATAAGGTACATATAGACCCCAATTAACTTACAAGCAATCTGAGACAAAGGTAAGTGGTTAGTCCAATGCCACATGGGTAGTAAGTGCAGAGGTGAGATGACACACCTGACCTCCTTATTCTAGATCCAAAGGTATTTTAACTATAGCATGGCTGCTAAGCATAGTTTAGGGTTTAAATTGATGTAATGAAGCAAATGTAGGCATTTCCATCACCCTGAAAAACCAAAAATGAAAGATACCTAAGTATGTGATAGACAAATTAAGGATGCCAGGAAACAGTTTCTATTAGGAACAATTTAGAGAGTTCTCCGGTCTCTCTGTCTCTGTAATTAATTTTTTTAAGGAAATCTAATAGTCTAAAATCATTGATGGTTTTCTGGGTGTTGGCAAATTGGTGTACTATGGGATGTCAGTTATTGTGAGGCTCTTACAAATGATGTTTTGGAAAGAAAGATTGGAGTCTCTGTTGTGTAGCCATTTCTATTTGTAGAAATAGAAAATTCTTTCTCTCTCTTCTGAGTCTACAGAGGGGCTCTTGATGGCCATTTTTGTTGGGTTTCTTGTGTTTGCTTAGGAAAGGATTGGAGTTTGGACCACTTTCATGACCCTAATAATTAAACTGTGTGACCTTATTGAAATTAGGGTGCAAATCTTGCAAGTAGAGATGCATCTAAATGAAGCTAATTCATTCACTCATCTTTCATTCATTCATTTATTCAACAAACATTTATTGACCACACACTATGAGCCATACATGCTGAGAATAAAGGATACACAGGACCAGGTCCATCATCTAGTTGAAAAAACATGCAAGGTGCTAGGGAAAAATAGAGAGCCAAGAAACTGCCCTGAGGGGCCACGAGAAGGATTCATGGAGGAGGTGATACTTAAAATAGATCTAAAAGGATCATTAGGAGTTTAGGTAAAGTATGATTTTTAAGTTCTGTTGCTTTTTTGAAGTGACTTTTTTTTAAGTTTCTTTTTTTTTAATACTTTATTTTTATTTTTTTTAATGCTTTAGATTACATAAATGTTACATAAAAAATATAGGGGATTCCCATATGCCCCACTCCCTTCCCCTCCCACACTTTCCCACATTAACAACATCCTTCGTTAGTGTGGTGCATTGTTTACAATTGATGAACACATATTGGAGCATTGCCACTAAATGGGGATTATAGTTTACATTTTAGTTTACACTCTGTCCTGCACAATTTTGTGAGTTATGACAATTGAAGTGACTTTTAAAAAGAATGTTTAGAAAAAAGTCAGGAATAATGTACTGAGAACAGTAGTAATGTAATTCCTTAATTGAAGCTTGAAATATTAATACACCAGTGCCATTGTTGGTCATTTCAAATACCTGAAAAAATAATTTTTTAAACAGATGTCTTTATAACCAATATCATATCTTTATTTCTTGTATGAAAATTAATTTTAAAATGTTTATTTTTTCCACATAATTAGGGATCGCTGGGAAACTGATTTTTAACTCTGTATTCATAAAATCTTATGCATGTAAGCTTCAGCATTGAGAGCTGCCACAAATATTTCCCCTGGTGCATCCAGAAAGTACAAATGTTAAACTTGTTGCATCATTTGGAAGGAAAAACAGCAAATAAACTATGTATGGTCTTTAAGAAGAGAAACTACTTATATACTCTGATTTTACCCATGGAGTAAACTGATGGAAAGAACAATGTCTTTCCTCTCTTGGTTTATTCTCATACATCCTTCAAGTCTCCAGTGAGGAGTCACTTTATCTGCAAAGCCTTTTCCTGACCACTCCCACACCTAGGCTGGCTTAGGACCCTTTTCAATTACTCACATAACACTCTGCCATCTGAATGGTACCCCACACTAAGCATTGTGTTACAACTTTGAGGGTGCTTGTCTGTCTCCCCATTGTCACAGGGACTGTGTCTTGTTCACTGCTATATCCCTGAAGCTATGAGCTCTTTTGACATATATTAGACACAAAATAAATATTTAATGAATTAATCAGTGAGTGAATGAAATTTCCTTCTTACTTTTTTAGTGCTAATATAAGGCTGTAGGAAACTGAACCCCCGTCAAACCCTACTCCATCTGGATAAGGGTATATCCCCCAAGGGTGGATCTTCAAGGGCTGGTGGACCACAGTTCTGCTCCAGTGATGGTGTCCTCATCGTAATCTTTCTTACCAAAATCATTGACCTGCTTCCTCAGAGGCAAGCAATGAACATTAGATGCATGTCTCCACCCAATGGTAATTTTTTTTCTAAATATTTATTTTGGGTAGGGAGATACTTTTTTGTTTTTATTTTTTTTCTAGGAGGACAATTCTAGAGTACTTCACAAGAAGCTGGTCCTGGGGGCTTATTCAATCAATAGTAGCATTAGTCATAGAGTATGTGTATCAGGTGTTGGTTCTTTCACGTACATCATCATTCTTAATTTTTTAAAGGACTTCTCCCTAATTCAAAGAGATCCCTGCTTCCTGTAACAATAAGCCCACTCTTCAGTTTGAAATATAATGTCCTCACAGAGACTCTTTCAGTGTCCTTGTTATTGTTAAGATTTCCAAAGGTGAATTTTAAAGATACTCACATAAATGCACAACTGGCTATTTTTCTCCATCATTTAAGCAATATTCCTTCTAACTCCTCAGTTGCTATAGAGATATTTTGTCATGCCAGGGCATGCCACTCCTGGGTGATTTGAGCAACTTCCTTCTGCATAGAAGAGGTGTACAGAAGATGTTTTTTTTTCCTTAAAATGATGTGCCACACATTTTTTCTCCACTAGGGGAATGGTGGAATCAATATCCACAGAATATTTATTTAGCCTGTGATGCAGAGGTAAATTTTTCTCTTCCTCATTGGATGTCCTGGGCACTGTACAAATGAAGTAAGCTGACCTTTCTTTCTGGACAGTATCAAAAGGTGGTGAATGCTTTGCATTAAAATTTGGGTCACATATTCATGCTGGACAACATTACAGCACAGGCCTCCTATTGTTTGGATGTTAATTAATTTACATAAAAGAAGAGTATCAATTTTCCTTGCCTTTTGAGGAAAATTAATTCCAGGAAATCAAGAGAATGTTGTAATATTTAGCGTCCTGTAGCTCTCCTGAGAAGAAAAGCTGTAGGAACATATTTAGAGTTCCTTACTCCTTCTTGCAGATATTAGTTTCCTGGTCTAACTTTGCTTCAGCCTGAAATACTTCCTTGGAGAGCAAGTCTGATGGTGATGTATTCTGTCACTTTTGTTTATCTGAAATGTCTAATTTTTGAAAGATATTTTCACTGGATACAGAATTCCAGGTTAACATTTTTTTCCTTCTAGCACTTTACATGCCCACCCCATTGTCTTCTGGCCTCTTTTCTTCAGCAGTGTGCCTATGATGTGCCAAGGTGTGAGTTTTGTATTTATACTGTTTGGGGTTCATGAGCTTTTTAGATCTATAGGTTGATATTTTCCACCAAAATTTAAGAAATATTTGGCCATTATTCCTTCAAATATATTTTTTCTACCCTGATCTTACTCTCTTCTCCTTCTGGCACTCTAATTCCATGTATGGTAGACTACATGATATTGTCCTATAAGAGTAAAACTCTATTTGTTTAAAAAATATATTTCTGTTTTTTTCAGAATGGATAATTTTCATCAATTTGCCTTCAACTCTATTTACCTTTCTTCTGTAGTATCTGGTGTATTGTTCAGTCTATCCATGGATTTTTTTCAAAACTGCATTTTTCAGTATTTTTTATTATTTTTTAATTTTTAAATTTTAATTGAAGTATATCATTCATACATGAACATACATAAGCTATAAGTGTTCAGTAAACATCGTGAACTTATAAAACAAACATGCATAACATCACACAGGGCTCCCACACTTCACCCTCCCACAAACACCCTGCGTTGTTGTGAAACATTTGTTAACAAATCATGAAAGAGCACCGTCAAAGTATTACTACTAACTATAGTCTGTATCTTCCTCCCCTATACATTTTTTAAGGATTTATTTATTTATTTACTTTTATCCATTTTTACACCCCCCCCCC
>JAQZBX010022167.1:0-13251 GCA_029593785.1 Cabassous unicinctus | reverse complement strand
CTCCCTTGTATCATTCTCCTGTTACGTCATCATCTTGCTGCGTGGCTCGCGGGGCCTGACGGCGCACCTGCATGTGGGGCCCGGCAGCACACCCGTGCACAGGGCCTGGTGGCCCATGCGCGTTCTATATTTTTCTTTTTTTTCTTTTTACTGGGAGGTCCCAGGGATCGAACCCAGGTCCCTCCATATGGGAGACAGACACCCAACCACCTGAGCTACATCCTTCCCCCTGCTATATCTCTTAATATTGACCAAAGATACCCAAAGTTATTCTTTTTCCATGCAGGATGGTCATATAATAAATCAGGCTTAGTTTATCACCAGTGTTCTAAACACCAGACCTAGGGAGAAAAACTAGGTCTGGGGACACATGCATGGTTTCTAATATAGCGAAATTTTAGCCTACCCTGATTATCACAAAATCAGAACAGCGAGAATATTCACACCATTTTTCAGTATTTTATACTTTCTACTTCTCTGCTGAAAGTCTCCAGTTGTTCACTTATTATATCCATATTTTTCCTTAATTTTAAACATATTTATCATAGTTATTTTAAAGTCCTTCTCTATTAAATTCAACATCTGAGTCATTTCAGGGATCTAATGTATTGACTACTTATTTTATTGATTATAAAAGTCAGATTTTACTGTTTCTTTCCAGGTCTAGAAACTTGGTTGTATAACAGAAATTGTGGCTAATACATTGTAGTGAGTCTAGATTATCTTTTTCCACTTACACTATTTTTGTTTCATTCTCACACTTACCTTACGAGGTAGGTAAAATTATTCCAATTTATAGAATGAATAAACCGAGCCTCATGCTTGTTAAAGGGTTTGTATGATATTGCATAGCTGATATGTGGTGAAGCTGTCATTCAAAGTAAGACTTTCTGTTACCATATTGCCAGCTACATTATCCCAATTAGAGGTGCTTTGGCCAGGTCATCCTTGGTGATGATCAAACTTTCTCATGTGTGCCAAGATTCTGAATCTCTGAGAAGGGACAGAGTCCCCCATGTGGCCCTCTGCTGTTCATTTGGTACAGGCAGGACATGGACTTCATTTCCCACTGTTTCTGAAAACAACTTGGAACACAATTATCCTTGTCAAGCCTTTCATTGCTCTGCCATATATGGTTGCCAGCTTTCCAGGGCAGTTCAATAATCCCCAGGGTCTTGCTGCAGGGGCAGCGATTAACAGAGGTGTTTACATGTCTGAAAATGTACTAGGCTATTAATAGAAGTCATTTTCCTAGCATCCTGTGATGTTGAATTTGTTCTTTTCGTTTTCATTTTCTTCTCCGTTTGTCAGCTTTAATAAAGAAGAAAAGAAACAAAGTGGGATAAAGACTCACCCACCAAACAATTTCAGATTGACAGAAAGAGCATTCATTTAGCTTCTTAGAAAATCTATGGCAAAGCTCCTGGCCCACAAAAAAGGAAACACACTCCAAACAAAACACAGCCCTTCTGAGAAACAAAGTGGGAAACCAATCCTCTAATGCTAAGAAACACATCCCTTGGATCTCTGCTCAGCTTTGGAATGCTTTTGAGAGTTCTGAGCTGTTTCTGATAGATTCTGGGACTAGCTCTCAAAATGACTTCTTTGCTCCCTACATCAGATCAATTGTTTGTGCATACCCAAGATCCAGGAGCTAAAAACATTTCTGGGTTTGTTCTCTCCATTCTCACCACATTTTCGTTAGTAGGGCACTGAATCCATTCTCTGGCTGTGGAAGTGCAGCAAGTGGGTGAAATAATTCCACAATGGGGAGAAGTGTGTCCAAGATGGACACAGTACGTGGGCCTCTGCCAAGGTGGGGCAGAGCAATTTCATTGGTAATCACAGCTTGCTTGTATTTCCCACCAACCGGGTGCCAGGTATTAGAATAAGAACTTTTCAGGTATTATCTCCTTTTTGACAACAAGCCCTATGAAGGAAGAACTAGTTGTTGTTGTTGTTGTTGTTTTTGTTTGTTTGTGGTTTTTTTTTGGTACTAATCCTTATGCATTTATTCACATCTTTGATAAAAATGTCAAAGTTAAGAAAGAACTATTTTTAAATCCATTTTTTCCCATGAAGAAATCAGGCAAAAGCGGTTAGATAACTTATTCAAGTTCATAAATTAATAAATGGCATAGGCAGGTTTAAAACATAGATAGCTCATAGCCCATGCTTATCAACTATACAATGTTATCTATCATTTCTATTCTTATGGGCAGAACTTCTCCAGAAGGACACTGGAAAAACCCAAGAATAAGTAAGTAAATGGTGAGATCTCTAGAGAATCTATACTGAGTCTTGGTCCTCAAAAATTTCTGAAAGGTAGAACAAAAGGAGAGCATCATTACTTAGAAAGGTTCAAAGGGCTAAGAAGCCAGAAATAAGAATTAAATACTGATAAAAAGTCATCTATGGATATACTTAAAAGCCCTGCTCATAAAATCTATCGTTCCACGTACCCAGCAATTAGAAGGTTGATGATGGGTTGCACTAAAAAAAAGAAGGGAGGCATGAATTTGGTTTCCAAACAGAGTTGCCCATCTCAGTCAGCTGTAGGAGACCACTTTTCTCTGACTAAGGTTGTACAGTTCTACACCATGGTGCCCTGGTTAAAGGAAAATGGCTCTTTCTCCTCAGTTCCTCCTGGTTGCCACTGAGTTGCTCCTTGTTCAAGCTCACATGAAATGGGGGCTTCCATTGCAGCAAGAACTTTCCAAACCTATGCCTGAATAAAGGGGGAGGGGTTGTCTGGGTGCTTCCCAACTGTCCTAGAAACACGAAGTTATTATGGGCACCTTTTAAACCAGGCAGCTCATCCTCAAAACACAAAGGATTCTTGGGTCAGAAGAGGGGAAAACACCTTTATGTCCATAACAATAAAAAACAAACAAATTAATTTTTCAAGCAATTTCCTTGCTACAAGTGTTTACCTCAAAGTATTTCATCGGCTTAGAAGCATGCATCAGATAGGTATATAGCCCTGTAACACCCCTTAGCTCCAATTATGAGTGTTTCTATGTTTCCACTGCTTCTGTCTCGGATCAGGCCCTTTTTTTTGTCCCCACCATGTAATGGTCTTCCGATCCCAAGTCCAGCTTCATCAAATACATCTTTCATTTTATGGCCAGGGGAGTTTTTAAATAATGCAAATATCATCCAGCTACTTCCACTTAAACTATTTTAATGCCCTCCTTGTCTACAGGGTAAAGTCATAACTTCTATGCTTACCGTTTGGACCCTGCTTCTCCAGGCAGTGTAAACTGCCCCCAAGTCCCTGACTTGCATCCTACATTCTAGCCACATACTCACCACTTAAAGTTCCCTAATCATAATTTTGTGTCTTTACAAAAGCACTTCCTTTGTGTCCTTCCCCTTTATGTTAAATGGGTGAATGCCTACTCAGCCCTCAAAACCCAGTTGAGTGTCATTTCCTCCAAGAAACCTTTCCTAAATTCCTCAGAAGGAATTTATCGTTTTTTCACTTTTCTGGTCATGGTGGAGTTTGGCCTTATTCTTCTTGTGGCATTTATTACACTAAATTGCAACATGTGTTTGTGTTTACATCTCTGCTTTTCTTACTGTGAACTCCTTGTGGGTAGAAATCATTTGTCTATTCAAATTTATTTCCAAGGTGCCTGGTACAATTCTGGAAAAATCTAAACTCTCGATAAATTGTGTGTTGAGTGAGTTGCACTCCCTGAATGGGAAGAGCTGGAGATTGGGTGTGGATGGGATGGGGGTGGGGGTGAGAACCCAAAACTGTGAAAACCGTATTTTGCTTTTTGGTAATTCTACCTAGAGCTGAATTAACAGAATGAACGTGGGTGATAGGACATAAGTTTATTATCCTGTGGCTTCTTTTTACAATAAAATACCTCTTAAATTTCTTCAATGAATAAATTATGAGGAAACAAGAACAACTTTTTGCATCTCTGGGTTCTAGTGGGAGGTTGAAGTGGAAGTCAGAAAAAAAGAACTTTCTTGGAAATGTATAAAATACTATGCACTACCATACATTCAACATTAGGTTATATGTCAGCTACTGGACTATGAGCTTAAGAGACATTATCCCATTCAATCCTTGTTCTTTATGATGTAGTTATTATTGGTCATCATTGTCATTATCACCACCATCATCAACAGTGGTTAATGGGTCTGAGTTGCTTGATCATTACAATAGGTAATTTCCTGAAGACAAAACTGAAAATATGACTGAAGGAAAATATTCAAATGAAGTGCTCAGAGAAAAGGTAACACAGGTCTGTTCAATCTGTCCAAGACATTTTAAAAAATTGCAAAAGGTGAGAATAAGGTAGTATCCAGGATTGTGATTGGACCAAGGCCACCATTCAGGAATATTAACTGCATGTCTTCTATTTACAAGATACTGTATGGAGGGGCAAAATGTTCTCTTTGCTGTGCACAATTTTATAATCTAGTTATGGAGATATGTTAGGCTTAGATCTATGCTACAAGGCAGAATTTATTGAGTGCCTAGTGAAAGGTACTCTGAGCACTAAAGGTAGAAGAGGTTGCTTTTGTGAAGTGTTCAAGGAAAAGCTTTGCACTAGTGCTTGAGGGTGAACAGAAACAACCAGGGAAGCATTCTAGCCATGAAAAAACAAAGTTGTACAAAATTTCAAGGTAAATCCACTAATTTGACTGGAGCAAAATATAAGACATATATTACAAGAGAGTAGCATAAGACCCAAAATTCTAAGTTTAGTCTTATTTTTTCCCTGTTTCTATAGCTATTGTAGGGCACAAATCAAAGCCATATATTTTTTAAAGAATTGGTATGAACCAATAGGATGCCCTGGGATGAAGGACATATCAGAGGCAGAGCCACAGTTGAGTACCACTGTAATGGTGTCAGCATGATGTCAATCAAGAATTAATGAGGATAAAATGAAAAGAGCGCCAGCTCTGGAAGCCACAAGTTTCCATTCTAATGACCACTCTCCTCCCACCCTTCAGTGAGATTGTGATTTCTCTAGGCTTTGCTTTCCTCCTCTGTAACAGTAGGGCATTGAGCTACACTCTTAGCAGTCTCTATGAAAACTTTAAATGGAAAACTGTATTTTTGTTATTCTAGACTTAAATGTTGAGGACAAGGAGGAAGGATGAATCAATGATGGTTTGGAGACATTGAGACTGAGTGAATGAGATGATGGAGATTATCACTCTTAGAATCTGCCGGCGAGTTGTGTAAGGGACTGATGTATAAGCGTTCTAAAGCAGTGTGGCTCGGGGAAATCATATAAATAGTTCTGAAATGACATACATTAGGCTGGCTTCACTTCTAAAGGTTTCTTGGAGGTAGATCTTTAGTGAATTTGTTAGGAAGAGAGGAGGAGGATTGCTTGGTGAAACCAGAAATAAATGAAGCAAACCAGATGGCCTTACACTTCTGCATTAGGAGTTAGTTTACTTGTGATAAGCTTGTTTGTTTGTTTTCAAAGTGCTGCCTCCAGTGAGAATGGCATAGAACTATAGAAATAAAACTAAAAATAATGAGGAAGGTGATTATTACTGCGGTTGGTGACAGGGAGGAAGGTGTGGGGGGGTAAGGATGGGGTGGGGAGGGCTGCGGTAATTCATGTATGAGATTGTTAGATCCTGGCTGAGAATGGGAAAAAAGAAGCAGATCCAAAAAATACAATGATAATTGCATCCGGTTCAGAAGCTACATGCTTATTGCTGTGCCCCTTGGAGTATGGTTTAATGCTGAATGAAGAGTAGGTTTTGATGTTGATGACGTTGAGAAGTGATAAAACTTTTAGCCCCTTCATGTGTACACTAGAGTAATGGCCAATGTTGAGAAAGTGCTTTGTGGCTAGTGTGATGATTGCTGTATAAATGATGGGGAGGCATCACCCCAGGAACCACCCCCTCAACATTCACGGTAACGGCAATTCTACTAGGGTTCCCTGGAATGCTTGAGGACTTAAGTTTTCTTTTGTTTGGGACACTTGCCCAAATCACCTTGACTATAGACACTGTTGGAAAAAAGTAAAAGAAATAATGAAATTTGACTCTGTGATTTGAATTATGCAACAGGCTTTTTGTCTTCATCTATGTAACACAAATGATTCTTTATGCTTTCCCTAAAATTCACTACAAGAAAACTTCGACAAGATTGATGCTAGATTAAAGTCCTGGGAAAGGACCACTCAACTTCTAATCCTCCAAGGACCCAGAAGCACTTTCTGTCATTGGCTAATTAAGCTGCCCTGAACCCTGAGAAGGTAAAGGAAAAAGCCACATGGTTATTCCAGTCTTTTCTGATGGAAAAAAGGGGCCAATCATTTTCTGCTGGACAATACAAACATTTCAAGATAGGAATGGGAGGGGAGCAAAAGCATTTGTAACCTCAAGAATGAGACAGTTTAAAAAAAGTGAAGTGATCTGTTCCTTATCTCTAAATCCAAAGGATAACTTTCTCATTCCCTGGAAAGGGTTGTAAGCAGCACAGGACCCCCACAGGTATATACTGGGCACAGAGGCATTGTGAGCACTTTCCCTCTGGTAACAAATATCCCAGCATTTCCAGTGAGGATTGCTGAATTCATTTAGGACAGTTTACCAAGCTTAGCCTACCTATCACATTCAAGACAGTTACTGCACATATTCAACCTTAGTAACTATCTTCTCTTTTCTTCTAATAATTCTCAATATTGAAAACCCAGGTGTACCTTAAACTTAAAAAAAAAAAAATGGAAGGGGAAAGTGAAGGGAATACATAAATGATCTTTTCAAAAAATAAATAAATGGAAAAAGAAAATGCTTGAAATCAAAACATGCTTGAATTCATCAGTAAACAAAAGAAAAGAAAGCAACAATGAAATACGTTTATTCCTTTGGAATTGGTTAGGGGTTGATAATATGCAATGGTGGTGATGGTTAAAGGACATTTTCACACAGAGCTGGTCAGAGTGCTGACACAAACTTTCTGGAATGCAAATTGATAATAGGAATCTAAAGTATATAAAATTTACATATTCTGAGACCCTACAATTCCATTTCTAAGATTATATACTTAGACAACCCCATTAGCTTGGATTATGTTCTCTTTTGAATAACAGGAACACCCAAGCCAATGGCTTTGGTCAAACAGGTTTATTTTTATCACATATGATAAAATTTGGAGGTAGGTAGTCCAGGGCTTGTATAGTGGCCCCATGATGCCTTTGGGATGCAATCTCCTTCTAAATTTTCACCATACCCTCCATAGAATGTAGCTTTCAGGTCATGGTCCCAAGATGGCTGCTCCACCTCCACTCATTGCATCTGTTTTGCAGATAAGAAAATTCGGAGCAAAAAAGGCAAACGCATAAGATCATAGAAAAAAAGCCAGCCATGACTGCTCTTCTTCAAAGAGCTGTCCCAGAAGCACCACATGGCATCTTCTGCTTACACTGTGTTGACCAGACTTTGTCACATGGGAGATGAAATAATTTAGCTAGGGATATTTCCATATTGAACAACATCAGGAGCATATTAACAAGGAAGAAGAGAAAATAGATATTGGTAGGCAAGTAGTGGTATCTTTGACATCAATTATCAAAGATGTATACACAAATTTTATCTATACACACACACACAAATATTTGAAATGGGAAACAAGCCAAAGTCTCCAAAATTAAGAATTTGGTTCAGAAAAATGGTAATAATTCATACAATAGAATACTGTGCAGTCAACATCAGCGAGAGAAGGAAATTTAAACTTGACAAAACTTCAAAATGCATTGCTACGTAAAAAATAACCTATATGCAGTATGTATGGTAAATACCATTTAGGGAGAGAAAAAAAAACTGACATGTACATATGAACACAGAAAAAAACCAGAAGCATACCAAAATGTTAATGGTGATTATATGTGGAGAGTAGAATTATGAGTATTGATGATTATAAAAATATCTTTGTATTTTTATGGAATAGTTTTCCAAGGTTTCTGCATTGAACAGATACTACTTTTGTAATCTAAAAATAAAAATCTGTGAAAAAATCAAGGGGTGAGTTTAAATTTTCCTGATGGAGTCCCAAGTAATGAAAGTAATGAGTCGTTTCATGGAACTGGGGCAAAGCAACAGAAAGTTGATTTTTGGATTTGGATAGTTTATATTCACGAAGTTCAGAACTTATTTGTGGTAAGCAATCAGATGGCCTCCTGCCAGATGTTCTCAACTGTCTGCAATTGCTTTTAGGACAGGTAAACAGATGAAAATTAATGTGCTCTGGTCTGTTTTCCATTTAGTTTTACTTTCATATTTCAACACAGGTTTAAAGTTATTAATTTTAAAACACTTGGTTAAAATAAAAAAAAAATAGAATGCTCCTAAGTATTGATCTTAACTTTCATTGTTCCCTATGATATTATGGTGCTCTCTTTATGTTTTGTTTCAAATCTTTTCCTTTGAGATTATAATTAAAACTTCAAAAAAATGATATTTCCTTGGGGGGGATGCTCTGTACTTAAATGAGTAAACTCTTTATGATTGTACAGACAATACAGTACAGAGTGTACTGGAAAGGGAGTCTATATTTATGTTATGTACACATCTATATTTATATGATGCACATCCTAATAAGGGCAGCCTATAGCTCCATGACCAGCTGGAGCCCTTCTGTTTGAAATCTTTTAAAGTGCTACTGACGTCAAATTGAAAGATGCCACCTCAGACTGATTCTAACAGGTGTTGTAAGTCTGTGTTCACTCATTATTAGATGCAGCATGCAAATAGCACCCATGACCAAAACAAGAGATCTCTGTCTGCTCTCTGTCCTGAATGCCTGGGGACAACATATCTCAGTATACAGAACACTAGGTTGAAAACTTGTTCTAGGGAACCCAAGTTCTCCACCTCATTTTTCAATGTGAAATAATAATCTGTTTCACAGGTTAGGAAGCAAAGTAACAGGGTGAAGTCTTTTCTAGTAAAATACTTAACCATGTTGGGGTATCATTTTCAGTTATTTGCATGTATTTCCGTATTTCCTTCCCTACAATGCTCCTGGGAGATGAAAGGGAAAGCGATTATATATGTTGTACATAAAGACATTAAGTATCTAGGCAGCCGTTTTTTTCAGCTGAGGGAAGCATGAAATATAAGTAGATAAATCTTATTTTAGGGGAGGCAGTGAATAGAGCATTGCTTTGGAATTTGAAATTTACTCATTCATCTAAAAAATAGTTATCAGGCACTTCCTTTGTGCTATGCACAGTTCTAGGATTTGGGAATACAGAGGCAATTGAGACAAAGTTCCCACACTGGCAGAGTTAAGATATTGCAGGGACAAGATATAAGTAAAACAAAGACAAAATAAGATGATTTCAAATTCCAGTAAGTTCTATGAAGAAAAGGTATTGAGGTTGGCCACACAATGTCTGGCACTGGTCGGAGATGTGGTCATTTTAGATAGAATTGTATTGGGAAGGCTGCTTTGAGAAAGTGACCTTTAGACTGAGAAATAAATGATAAGTAGCCAGGCGTGAAAAGATCTAAAGAAAGAACATTCTAGAGAGAGGGAAGGACTGAGGTGAAGGGGCTATAGTGAGAAAGAAATTGACATACTTGAAAGGCTGAAAAAAGGGCACCGTGGCTGGAACTAAGCAAACAAGGGGAAGGAAGTTCCAGAAACTAGATAAGTCTGGAGAGGTAGGTGGGGGTCAGATCACATAGGGACTTTTAGGCCACAGTAAGGTATTGGGGTTGTATTTTAATTGTTATGGAAAGCCATCAGAGGGTTCTACGTAAGATATGTTTAATCCTGGCTCTATTATTACTTACAAGATATTCTTGGAAAAGTCCTTTAAATTCTCTAAAGCTCAGTTTTTTTTACTTTGGAAATGAGGGTGGGTAACTCCTATCTTACTGGATTGCTGGAGAGTTGGACAAAGTACCTGTAGAAATTTGATATTATTTATGAATTCCAAAAAAAGAAAATTGATTATGTTTGTAAACTGGTCTGTTTCTGTGGGCATGATACTCTTTGATTATATTAGATTCAGCTGAGAAGTCTGATTAAATTATGTTAAGATTAGGGCTTTGATTCAACCACATCATTAGAGTGTGATTCAGCATTGAGTCCCAGCCCCCTTAGGCTGGTAAAACAGACTCTTACACTGAAGTAGACACACAAGAGAAGAACACAGAGGAATAGAGACAGCTCAGTAGACACGGCAGAGGCACTGGGAAGAGAGATGAGCCTGATAGTCTACAGTTGACCTTGTGAAGAGACTAGAGCAGCTCTCCTCAGGGAGAGAGATGAGCTGTATGCCAGCCTACAGCTGAGATCAGAAGAAGCTGGGACCATGGAGCCTTAAGAGGAAGAAGGAAGGCTGAACCCTGGCAGATGTCACCTGCCATCTTGCTTCAACATGTGGCAACAGAGTTTGGTAAGGAAGTAACCTTGAGTTGGACTCTTTAGGGCCTTGTGACTGTAAGCTTCTACCCCAAATAAATACCCTTTATAAATGCCAACAGATTTCTGGTACTTTGCATTAGCACCCCTTTGGCTGACTAATACAGTGCCTATATGTAAATTACTGAAGTCCCTGATATATATATAGTAACCGTCCAATACTGCTATTGTTGGTAATGTAAAACTCTGGAGTAGTTAGACCAGTTTTATTGGCTTGTGCTTTTTAGAACCTTTATTCACCAAAAAAATTAGATCTTCCACACAACAATCAAACAAATCAATAAATCAATCCATCTAAGAATATTCAAAAATTTCAGGCAAGCCACAATCCTATACATGTGACAAGTAGGTTTGCAGTTATTTTATATAATTTCAGGATGCCAGGAATGGCTGTTTCTCATTACTTATCCTTATAAGTGCCCCTCATAGTTTAGTTATAGTTTTTTACTCTTATAATTCTTTTTTTTATGTAAAACTTTTTGGAATGGTTTTCACATTTATTTTTTAGCACTTCAGTCTAATAGAATTTATAAGATGATTTTCATGGCCCTTGTGACAAGAAGATAAGATGATGTTCAGAGAAAATTATAAAAGGAGATCCTGACTTATGGCATGGGGAAAATGGTGCTGCTAGAGAAGATTATAGATGTTCTTGTCACAATCCTGCTTAGAGAAGATTCCAATCCAAGTATGCACTTGATAATTTTCAGAATAAAAGTACGTGGACAGGGAACGGATGTAGCTCAGTTGGTTGAGCGCCTGCTTCCCAGGTACGAAGTCCCAGTTTCAATCCCTGGTACCTTCTAAAAGCAAAACAGACAAACAAATGAAAAAACCAACTTTCATTGGGAACGGATGTAGCTTAGTGGTTGAGTACCTTGCTTTCCATGTATGAAGTCCTGGGTTCAATCCCCAGTACGTCCTCAAAGAAAAAAAAAAAGCACATTGACATATTCTACAAACTATTTTAACAGTAAGTATAATTTACAAACCAGTTATTAAAATAGTTTACACAGCACTTATATAAATATATTATTAAATTAATTTAAACCATCAATCATTCATTCATAATAATCTAATAAATGTTATTTTATTCTGTTGTTTCAAATTTGCTAAGATTATGAACCAGACTTCCATTTTAGTCTGTTGCATGATCATAGATTAAAGCTTTTCAGACATCTGTTTCACAAATGTGTGCTCTTATCACAGCACATTAGATCTTCAAAAATCTATTATTGTTACTCCAAGAAAACTCAAAGCCCATCCTGCTGATAGTGGATGATTTTTTCTCAATCCTTCTCAAGCTATTTAATAAGTTTGTAAGTGGAATTATTGGTGGGACCACTTGCTTCTTACCGTCTTTAGCTCTTCATGAGATTATGGTTCTCAATGAATGAAAATAGAGTAATATTTCCAAAAGTATGCAGATTCTCCATTGGCCTATAATCCTGATAGAATAGTATGAACTCAACAACTTGTGTTCACATAATCTTTTAGACAGTTAACATCACCATGTCCAGGCCTCAAACAGGCTGAATGTCTGGGGACTCTATACAGAAGGGCAGGTTATTGCAGCATCAGGGATCGAGAAATGCAATACCCCTTTAGGAACTATTAATGTGTGTGTGATTTTCATCTTGAATTCAGCTCTCCTAAACATCAAAGAAGAAAAGAAGCAATCATGTTACTTGAATACAGTGATGAAAATGAGGATTAGGTTTTATTTTAATCCTTTTTAAAAGGAGAGAACAAGTACTCTTACTTGGTGCTCAGCTCTACAGAAAGCTGCTTATGGGAAAGAAAAACCTTGAGAAGACATTTGGGGAAAGGGAAAACAAGTTCTGACCAAGAAAAGAAAAAGTTATAATGTGATTTTTCCCCCTTTAAAAATCTGTGCTTTACAGGGATGGAATGCTTTATGATGTAAATAAAGCTACATTTAATCCCTTTAAAAATGTGTCCCTGAGCCATTATTATGGGCTCATATTTGTCACGGATTCCACTGAGATGTGTTCATTTTGAACTAAAAACATGGGATAGAGGGAGGGCCTTTCATGAACTCCAAACATCAGAATTCATTGTCTGCATTTAGAATGAAAAAGGATGTGTCAAAGTTTTCAGGTAATGCCTAAGAACCAGGATGAGGTGGTAAAGTAGATATTGACAATTTGTTCTGGACCTGCCCAGTAATAACCTTCAAGTACAGGAAGGATTTAAAAAAATTCCATGGCCTATCATCATTTAATGACTCATATTGTGGATTAATAATTCCCTTTTCTCTATTCTCTTACTCCTCATGGGCCACCATAGATCAGAGGCTCAGGGACAGGCCAGCCACAAAGTGAGTTTTGCTGGTAGAGTGGAAAGCTATTTCATCCTCAGTGGCAGTCAGAGCTTGTGGGACAATGTACTTCTAAAGTATTCCTGAGAAAATGTGTCTAGTGGTGGAGCCACTGGCTGAGAGAATTAGGTGCATTAGCCTGAGATTTCTTGAAGTCCAATTCCAGCCCATTTTCAAGGATAACAGTTTTTGGGCTGTTAGCTTTTGAGGAGTACCATTTAAATAAACCTGTTGCATTCGTTAAAGCTCACTTCTTCTATGAGATTTTGATATATTTTGTTTCTTCTTCATGGCTTCCTTGGTGTGGGAATTTTTCAGAATTGGGGAAGTGTCATGGCCTTATGACGGTCTGAGTTTTCAGTCTTCACTGATCAAAACCAACTTTATCACAGTAGGCTCCCTCCAAATCAATTTTTTTTTTATTTTAATAATTTTTTTTTTATTTTTTAAAAGATACTTAAATTACATAAATGTTACACAA